>JAJHUR010089506.1:0-11595 GCA_027495735.1 Lutjanus campechanus
AGGTGTGACGAGGCCTCTAGTGGTTACATTAAAGGGATACTTGGGATTATTTCATGTGGGGTTGTTTGAGTTACAAATCCATAGTCGGTGTGTATTACCTACAGTAAATGGCAGTCAACACTCAGCACGGACGCCAGGCAATGTACCGCTGTGGACAAGGTCAACAGCAAAAAGTATTTTAGCCACATTTAAAAAAAAAATCTGTATCAGTTTAAGTGTACACTATATTTAGAATATTTTCACTGTTTTACCTTGGCTTCAGGCAGACTTTTTGGATGAGAAAACCATCAAGCCATTAAGGCAAAAATCGCTCTCTCTCACTCAACCAAACTCCACTGGCAGAATCAATAATTTAACCGTGCAGACCACAAGAGTTACTAGTCTCCCGCTGCCTCGATCGGTTAGTTTATTTGTGTTATTGTGTGTCTTTGGTGTTTTTAAAAGTTTATTTCAGAGTCACCAAAGTTGCTCAATAACACAAGCAAGCTAACTTATTGAGGCAGCTGTAGGCCAGCAACTTGTTTGTTCTGTCAGGTAAAATGACTGATTTCGTTAATGGAGTCTGGTTGAGCGAGATGTGGAGTGATATTGGTTTATATAATGGCAGTTTTCCATCAGAAAAGGCCGTCTGACAGCAAGATAAAGGGGCAAAAATGTATAACCTCCAGGCTTTTTTAGGTGGCTAATGTGCATTTGTTGCTGATCGTGTCCACAGCAGTTCATTTCTTAAAGGTCTGGACTATTACTTTAAAGCAATTTCAATGCTTTTAAGGTCTAAATGGAAACCATTTGACAATGCATTAAACAGCATTGATTATCATGAATAATTGTCCAAATTAATACAGTATGGCACTTTGTTGAGATATTTGCAGTCCAGCTCTTGTAGCGTTTGACTGTTTTGTTTTTTTACATTTTAAAAATGAATAGAGATATAAACTTTGTCAGTCCTTTAAAATCAATAAGCAAATACAATTTTCTAGATGTGTTTAGTTAAAAGAAATCCAGCAAAGAAAACGCAGATAAACCAATTTCTCCGCTGACAGGAGCCTCAATAAACCAGCAGGCCATGCACTGACAAAAAAAAAAAAGTGTTTTCAATAATTGCCTGACTTTTTCTTCATGAGTCAAATGTTTCAATTCCAGGATGTCCATTACCGTCTCTGTACACACGCAGCCGCACACAACAGACTGAAGGGCATTTAGGGGAAATTTACCAAATCTCATCCTGCGGTACACGATGTGTAACGTGTGTTTAAGAAAAGTGGGTCCAAATACAACACTCGACATCACAAAATAATGGAAATCACTGACATTTACAGATTGATTGATAGTGTGTCAGAGGTTGGGTTTCTCCTTTAACAAAGGAAGGACACTTTCATGGAACATTGCCACTTTGTAAAACAAGTCCAGTTTGATTTAACAAAGTTAATGTGATGAGAGAAGGAAAAACGACGTTCTGCATGTTGCTGCTTTAATGTGAAATCCTCGTAACTGTTGGGTGCGTTTGATGTTTTACATCAATTGGGAGACTTCCTGCAAAAAAAAAATTCTATGACGATGATGAAGCTTACTCAAAATGCACTGGCTGATGTCAAAAAATCATCATAATTGAGCCTTTTTTTTCCATATATTTTTTCCTGGAAAGTTTTAGTTTGCACGGTTTTCAAAAGCATGCGGGGGATGAGCTTTGTCCTGGATTATTCTGAGTACATACCAGCTGTCATTAAAGCATGAAAAAACATATATTAATTGGATTTAAGAATTCTAATGCTCTGTAACGACTTAAATTTAGCCCACTGTAAGACTTTTTTAAGGAGCTGTACTTTCTCTTTCTATCTCTGTGATGTTGAGTGGCCTAGGGTCACACCAGAGGGCCCCCTCCCTCTCAGAGTTTCATTACAGACGCAGTAGGATGCCGTGGTGTATATGCACAACAAACTGATTGAACCTCCTCCTCCTCTGCTCTCTCCCTGCCCTCCCTCTTCTCCTCCTCTGCCTCACTTTTGATGTCTCTTCCCTTCACCACCTTTTATTTTTTCATCTCTCTCCCTCTTCTGATATTTTTCTTTGTTCTCTGCCCCCCCACCCGCCGCCCCCCCTCATCCTCACCCCTTGTGTCTCAAATTCCTATCATCTTCTCACTTTATCTGTACCTCTCTGCTGACTTTAACTCTAATGTTTCAATATATCTCTTTTTCTCTCCTTCAGCCAAGCCTAAGAACTCAGCCAACGTTGTGACCGTCCAGGCGGGCTCCAAGTCGGTGGTGGTGGCTCAGTGCGAGGCGGCGGATGGCAAACCGGCAGCCACCATCAAGTGGCAGGCGACGGTTGGAGGCAACCACTCGACCAGCACCACAAACGGGCCGGACGGCACGGTGACTGTGCGCAGTGAGTTCCGGCTGGTCCCCACGCCGGCGGATAACGGCAGGGTGGTGACCTGCATGGTCGAGCAGAGGACACAGGCGGGGCCGTGGGTTTACCCCGTCAAGCTCTCTGTGGAATGTAAGTAATACACACATACACACTTTAAAGGGATAGTTTGGAGTATTTTAAGCCAGGTTGTATGAGGTTGATGCATGAGCTACAGTTGATACCGGTTGGCAACCAGGAGAAGCAGAGAGGGACACCAGCACAGAAGCTAAGCAATGTGCTCCTGTGGATGGGATCAGCAAGAAAAGGTATTTTAGCCACTTTAAAAAGGAAAAAATCTAAGTCAATTTAAGTGTACATCATATTTAGAATATTTTCATCACTTTACTTTGCTATCAGACAGCCTTTTCTGCCCGGAAGCTGTCATTATGCAAGCAAAATATCACTCCCACCAAACCAACCAAACTCCATAGGTGAAATCGGCCATTTTACCTCGCAGAACGTGGGAGCTGCTCGCTTACTGCTGCCTAAATCTGTTAGATAGTTTGTGTTATTGTGTGACTTTTGTGAATCTTGAAGTATACTTTTACAACACAAATGTCAACAAACTAACAGATGAAGGCAGCGGTAGACTATTAACTACTGTGGTCTGTGATTTAAAATGACTGATTTCACTCATGGAGTTTGGTTGGTTGGGAGAAGATGGTACTTGGCATTTATAACATTTTCCCATCAGAAGAAATACTCTAAATATGGGATACACTTAAATTGATGTTGACTTTTTTGTGACTAAATACGACCCTAATTCCAAAATAGTCGGGACACTGCGCAAAGCGTAAATTAAAAACAGAATGCAATGATTTGCAAATCTTTTTTTTTGACTTGTATTAAATTGAACACAAGTTAAAACTGATAAACTTAATAAATTCATCCAGAAACGCTGCCAACTTCTCTGGGGCCAAGCTCATCTGAAATGGACTGGCGGCTGTGGTCTGACAAGTCGACATTTCAAATTGCTTTTGGAAATCGTGGACAGCTTATCCTCCGGGCTAAAGAGGAAAAGAACCAACCAGATCGTTACCAGCTCAGTGTTCAAAAGCCAGCATCTGTGCTTAGCTTCCATACTGGTTCTCTCCTCTCTGCTTCTCCAAACGGGGGGTATTTCTCAACCAGCAGCTGCTGTAGGTAGTGCACTGACTGTCCATGAATACTCCATACAACTCCACTTCAAATAATTTGAACTATCCCTTTAATATGTTTGCTTATGTTCACATATGATGTCTTCTTCAACATAAATGATGCATAGCTCTGTGTATGACTTTTACTTGGCTGGATCGAAAAGTGCCACCTGCCAACAACCTCAGACACAGATCAGTGCCTTGCCAGAGCCTTTAGGCTTTTATTTTGGCAGTCACCTGCACCCACTTCGCTGCTCTTCTATAGACATTACCCAGGTTGCCAAATTTAAAACGATCAGCCCACATTTATATCCAAGCTGTGAGACGGCGACGAGGAGAAGATGATACTTTATTGTTATTGTTCCGCATTTTCTCCACCACCCCTCTTCTAAAGTACTTCCTCAGTCACTTCTCTAATGATCCAAATAACAAAAACATCTGGTGTGCTCGCTGTAACATCTGAAAACATATTTTCATTTTATTTGCATAGTTTAAACACTGTGGGTGTAATGCAGAAATACAATAAACGGTATTGTTCAGTTGTTGTCAAAGTCAATATTTCTATATTGGATGGCTGTGTAAAGGCCCATGTTAGAGACAGTATAGCAGCTCTGCAGAGTGCTGAATGTGACCATTTCTAACAAGTTTGGGAAAGTGAGTGCAGAGAAACTGACTGCCGTTTGAACGAACATTTCCAAATTTATCTCTCAGTATTTTGTACTAACATTTAACTTATTATGGGGGCAGTCAGCTGCTGGGACTTCTCTCCAGGTGAATTCTGCGAGGGAGTAAGAACTTAAAACTATCCATAAAACAGGCTACACAGGCTAAATTTGATTTAAAGATACTACAAGGCTTTTTTACCTGGTTAGGAAACAGACTCAATTCATTATTGATGCTTCTGTATGAACTACATAAGTTAACAAGACCATCTACAGGAGGGCTGGATATTTCTGGATATTAATTCTTAACGCCTGCCGGTCTCCTTGAAATCCAGGAGGAGATTTTTATTTAGATAAGTTTATTTTTGACTTCATATCTTGTGGTTATTACAGTGGAAACACTATCACTTTTGTCCACAGAGGCCTCCAAAATCAACAAAATATGAAACTTCCTTGTAGCTATAAAGCCACTGGAAGCTTAAATACACAATAGCCTTCTAACTATGTCATTTCTGTTCTTGTACATAATAGGAACAACAAAACCTCTCTGCTCCCACTCAGTCTGCCTCTCTGAGTCTGAGCCAACTAAACTCAGCCTTAACTCTAACCTTTCCAACAGGGAACTGAAGCCCGACTACATCCAGACTCTCTTGACAAAATCAGTATTTTGACCTGGCAGAACAGAGGAGCCGCTGGACCACTGCTGCCTCGATCTGGAGCAAGTAGTCAGGATGTGAACTCGCATGTTAAAATGCAGAAAATCACATAATAACAAACTAACCGACTGAGCAGCAGTAGACCAGCAGCTCCCGTGTTCTGTGAGGTAAAATGACTGTTTTTGGAGTCTGGTGGCTTTGGAGAAAGCACAGATGGTGGTTCCAGTTCATGTTGGAAAAGGCTCTGATGGTGAAAATGTTCTGAATATAGCATATAATTGAATCGATACATATTTTTTAAGGTGGGCCTTTTTAGGTGGCTAATATACATTTTTCTGCTAACCCCACCCACAGCAGGACATTGCTCAACTTCTGTGCCTGTACTCCTGAGGGAAAAGGCAAACAAAACTTGACCTGCCACGGCTGAGCTGATTTTGAACTATATTCGCTACTAGATCTTTAGCTAATACAGTTGTTGTCAACCTTTTTGTGTCGAGATGCCCCACAATAATCAGGCCAGTGATTCCAGTGTCCACAAAAAAATCTATATTGCCCAAAGTTGTGTTTTCGAAGCTTGGTGGGAGGGCTCTGTTGGATATGCTGGCGCCTCAGAGCTGCAACCTACACGCTGAAAATGGCAAATTAGCACCTGGGATGCTAATGGCACAAACATAAACAAGCTAACAGCTGTTACCTTTTCTTTTGCAGCGATGTAGTCATTTTAATGTCAGAGTTCGCCTCCCGACATGCACATGTTCCACCAAAACAAGCTCCCCCTCAACACTATTTTGCAGCAGCACCGTCGCTGCATCCAGGGCTTGGCGTCGCCCAGTCACATTTGTGATTGGTTCAAAGAAATGCGAACAAGGCAGGGTGTTTTTTCCTCTATAGCAGAATGTGTATGTGTGGAGCCAGACCTTTCTCCAGCGCTCAGCCTTGTGAAGAGAGGTCTGGCTATGTAAGACGATTGATATTGTGACACAGAAGCACCAAAATGAGAGTTTTATTGTGTTTTTGTCCAATCAGAGCTCATGTGCTCACACTTTTACTCTCACAAACACACTAAATAAAATGTCCTCTAGGCAAATTATATCACTGGTACAGGCGATGAAATATAAAAAAAATATTCTGCAGTCTAAAATATGGCCTTCATTTCCCATCATGCATGCTGAACTGAGTGGTCTGTAGTTTGCTTGCTGGCTCTTATTTGCCACAATATTTTATTTTCCTCTCCACAACCATTTGGCGACTCCCATGCAGGCGAAGAACCACTACATAACATGGAATAACAATAAAACAGACAAACAGACTACAAACAACAATAAAACCAACAGTGACTGAAAATAAACAACCACTAAACATTAAGTGAGACGATAACATTAGTTATGAACGTTTATTTTTATTTTTGTGGATACTCAATGAGACACTCAACACTGATATAAAATATTTCAAATCAGTTTCCACAGGCTTTAAAACCTTTATTCACTCAGCATATGTTTGTCACATCATGCCTGATTAGTCAAACTATTTAGTGACAAACAGTTTATTAAACAAGTTGCCTGGCATACATGCATCACAGTCTGACATAATGACGCTCCATCTACAGAACATTTTTGTTGTTGTCGTGATCTGTGGTGACGATCAGCCATGCAACAGCAGGGCGGTGTGCACTTCATTAATTGCAGCATCCTTCAAGGTCCTTGTGTTCACCGCCGTCTCTCCTTAATTGTTAATTTCTAAGCAGATTGTGACAAATGAATTCAGATTCTGTAATTAGATACAACATGAGGACAGAGAAAACGGATGCCCGTGGTAACGCCCAAACTTTAAGAACAGCCTTTAAAAAGTAAGTGAAGCACAAAATGTTGGCACTTTTTTTTATTTATTTATTTATTTATTTTTTAGACTTTTGGTGCTTTGGAGTTTAGAAAATTCAAGGAATCACATGTTTACACACACATTTCTCTCGTCTAATCCGTCCGATTCCTTTCTAATTTGCGTGGGATTAAAATGTTTGACAGGTTGAGCGTGGCTTTACTGAGATTTGGGGATGCTGACAGCATTGTCTCAACTGTGTGACCTCGCTGACACTTTCTGCAAACATGGAGCGGATTCAGTCTCTTTTTATAATCTGCGGTTTTTAGACAAACGCACTGTACACACATAATCGAGCTGCCTGTCAAGCTGCTGCGATAAATAACGAGGAATACATGAGAGAGATCCTTCTGCACGAGCACAAGAGCCCTCACATGTACGGGGTCACGCGTGCCGCTGGCTATCAGAGTGTCGTAAACATGTACACAAACTGTATCTCAGTATGCGTTAAACAGATTTATTCCTCTACATGTGTGCAGTATTTGTCTGTGGGGGCGTTTTTTTACAGTATGTACACGCAGAGAAACGTACATCCAGTGAAATGTCAACACGAACAACGCTGACAGCGATCTCACCTGTCAAGCTGTCAGTGTGTGTACATGCTGTGGGCTGTATGATGCACACAAACACAAATATGTTTGTAGTTATGCACTTGTGAGGACACTCATTTCTTAGTCGCTTCAACTTTAAAGGGATAGTTTGGATAATTATGGACATGAGCTCCCCTGAACCTACTACTACTTTGAGGCATTTTTAGGCAGAGCCCTAAAATATTGTTCTGCACATTATGGTTCCTGAAAGGAATAATAATAGTAAGAAATATGCCAATGTTGTGCATGTATTTGCTCATCATGAACATTTGTCTCCATTGTGTGTTGCTGCAGGTTCTGACACGGAGATGTGTGATTCTTGAAGGCGTGTCAGTGAGGAGCAGAAAAACAGATTTTGTTTTTTGTTCGGATTATTCTTTGATTTTAAATCAGTAACCTTATGCTGTTGTTTTTAAGCCTCTATGAAATGTTACGAAAAATATTAACTGTCTGTAGTAGGAACAGTAGAATATTTTGACCGTGCTACTGTGCACTTTGATGTATACACTTATGTGTGACATGTTTAGTAATAGTCGGAAAAGGCATCAGAAAATGACTGTGATACATCATCAGAGATTAAGGAAACATGCTTGGTTGAAATACTCGCTTCTCTGACAAGAACACCACAGCGAGCATGTTTTTGTTTACATATTTCATGTTTATTAGAGGTCAAAATTAATGCTGAATGTTTACTAAATGAGTCAGTGTGTGTTCGAGTAGTAAGAAATCATCTATAATCTTTTAGAAGGAGTAGATGCAGGAACATGAACAGACATTTTGTGGAGCGGGTCCAAGTGAGAAAAGGGTACTCTCATAATTATTTATAAAAAATAAAGTTACACATAATAGCACACTTACTTAGATATATATTTATGTCCAGTGGTGCAATTTAATCAAATACATTTATTCAAGTGCAAGTAAGTAAGGTACTTGGACTTTGCCATTTTATGCTACTTTGTACATCTGCCTCTCCAGTTTAGAGGCAAATATTGTGCTTTTTACTTCACTGCATTTCTCTGACAGTTTTAGTCAACTATTCTTGCTGCTCTTCCTTTTAATTATTTTAATAAATGTAATGTATTTTTTAAAATAATTTTGAGGTTTGGAGTGTTGGTTTGACAAAACCAACATTGTGAAGGTGTCACTTTGGGCTCCGTGTAATTACAGTTGTGGATATTACAACCTGCTTTTAATTTAGAATTGATGCCATGGGCCCAAATTTCTGAAACTTAAATTTTAAACTAAAAAAGAAAAACCATTAGAAAAAAAAAAATCTTGCAAAAGGGGCACTTTTGTTGTCAGAGACAAGAAGGGCAGGTGCTCGAGCACCACTGGGGGCCTATTTGTGCACATGCATGACTCCGGTCTGTGTATTTTCAGAGCAGTGGGCGTTTGTTTTCAGTATAACAGGCTTAACTTTACACTGACAGACAACTGACAGTTACAAACAGCTGATCAACTTACAGCGCAGGACTCCTCATCCCTTGCTATTGTCATTTTACGGTGTTGCGCTCGTCTCGCGCTCCTGCAGTGTTTCTGCAGCCTGCAGACCACCTGCCTGAGCTTTGAGTCTGAGGTAGGAGGGGAAAGGGATAAACCAACCACAGGCCGTGGACTAGAAGGGGATTCAGCCTATTTAATACACCGTTAATGGTTCTGTTTAACTATTTGCAGTGCTCATTTTTGAACAATAGGTACTGACACATTCCCCTTTAAACTAATAGTTTTTTGTGAGGTGTCTAAAATACATTTTGCTGTCCACAGCAGAACATCGCTTAGCTTCCTCCACCAGTAATAGCTCTATTTATTTAGCATCTTTAAAAACAGAGTTTACAAAGTGCTTTGACAGACGAAGCAAAAGAGCAGGATACCCAGGAGGCAAAATAACAACAGAAGGCCAACACAATTAGGCCAAACTGGAGCAAGAAAAAAAATTAAGGTAAAACTGATGTAAAAACTAAGTCACAAAGCAAAAGACACTAAAACATAGTAAAAAATAAGACAAAGCAGTAAAAGAGAAGAACAGGAAAACAAGAAAAACAATAATAGACATTAAAAGTAAATGAAAATGGAGGTAGAAGATTACATGATGTTGTCTAGTCAATACAGATAAATAAAAGGAATGAAATGAGACATCATCATGTAATTCTGCAAGCCTTATCTCCTCAGGCAGGTCGTTCCAAAGTCGAGGGTCCCCGACGGAGAAAACACACGATCACCTTTAGAGTTAAAGCCCCGACTTTGAAGCAGCCAGGAGGGCCCCGCCCGAGGATCTAAGGCTGCGTACCGGCTCGTAAGGGGTTAACATTTCAACTATGAAACACAGATGGGCTTTAAAAGTGATCAATAAAATCTAAAAAATCAATTCTAAAATGCACAGGGAGAGCCAATGGAGGGAAGCCAGGATTGGGGTGATGTGATGTCGTCTGTTAAAACCAGTAAGAACCAGTACTCCTGCCGCCTCTCCAAACTGGAGGCACGCAGACCGCCATCTGCTGAATGTAATACAACAAGTGCCTTATACAGCCCATCCCTTAAACACTAAAAAACATCGACCATTAAGGCTCAAAATTGGCTCTCACAAAGATAGAAGAGACCAGCGTGCACACACTGATGCACTGTGGCACCTGGTCGTGTCTGTGTCTTTGTGTGTGTGTTAGTTTAGTGATGGTGTGAGGGATCATGTCTCCTGTCTGCTGTGTAACTCAGATCAGCTTTTATAGGTCAGAGCTCTCTAGGAGGAGCACACATCACACACACATCACACCACATACTGTACTCGCCCTCCTGTCCTGCTGCTTCTTCCTCTCGCTGCTTTGACACACTGTCCTCTCCTCCCGCTGTCTCTTTTTCTTCTTCGGTGCCTGCTCGCTCCGTCTTTAAGATTTCGAACATGAATCAGGTGAAGGGAAACAGAGAGCTGAGCTTTCGTGCTCCGCATGTTTTAACTTCCTACACACGTCAGCTTTGGTTTGCCTTCGCTTTAACGTAAGAGTCTTACGAGAGTGACACTGATTTTAGAATCCTCCTGGTATCACAGCGCCTTGATTTCTGTGAGGGGAGCTCTTTAAGGTAGCAGGCTTTTTTTTCCCCTTTCTATATTTTTGACATTTTTACTACAGCTGAGCTTTACACACATCCCTATGCACAAAGGGCATCCCTGTTTTTTTTGCCTTGTATTGAGGTTATTGTTTGTGCCACATTTTGACAGAGATGAATGAAACATCTCAAAATAGCAGAGATTCATGAAGACAGCCTGATGTCATCCTGTTTGCTATCAGTCCTCTACACTGCACGCACAGCCCCTTCATGGGACTGAAAGACACTTCACCGACTGGTGTCTGAGCCCTACTTGCCAACCGTGAGATCTTAGAAATAGGAAAAAAAAACTGATTTTCATAGACTTTGTTTCCTGCATTTTTGCTAACTTTTAAAGAATGAAAATGACAAAATAATAAATACACTACAACAGTAAGTTGCCCTTATATAGTGTGAACTTTCTTTCACTCATTTTTTTTGCTCTGACCCTAAAAAAAATATGTTGCATCAGATTTTACTAAATGCATGCTCCTTTCCTTCAAAACTTTCCTGATGTAACATGAATTCTTCTTTCCAGAAAGTCTATTTTGTTTAGTTCTATTGTTGTCTGAGTGGAAACACTAGACTTTTAGGGCTTTTACACACTGTGCAGAGTCACAGACAGGTTGTGATAGTGCAAAGGAAAAAAAACAGTGTGAGAATTTGTTATAAATCAGGAGAAATCCAGGAGAATTATGATCCCAGAAGGAGAGGGCATTAAAAAGCGGGACTCCTGGGAAAACTGGGAGGGTTGGTCCCAGCTAAGGTTGTTATGTAAGAGATACGGTGCTCATTGTACATTATCCTGCTTATTACACTGTTCATGAACAAAATACATCTGTAATATGACACAAAATATTGATTCAAAAATCATTTTGTTGATTTAAAAATGATTTTATTGCTCCTCCAGAGTCTTTGAGCAGAATTGTGTCCATAGCAACAGTTTGTTCTTCATAACAACGGTGTGTTATCCATAGCAACGGTCGACTATACAGAAATAGAAACCTAGACTGCTGTAATTGACCAATAAGAATGGAAAATTCAAAAAAAAGCTGTGTAATAAAGTTAACTAAATCTAAATTAAGAAGTGAAACCAGCTGTGAAAAAAGAAAACATTTTAGTTAACTGAAATACAAATAAAGTTTAACTTTAATAAGACTTCAGAGGGAAAAAAACTGTCTACCTT
>JAJHUR010089507.1:0-25938 GCA_027495735.1 Lutjanus campechanus
AATATCATTTAATTAATTAAAACATAATTTGTAAGAAGTAACTAATACTCTGAGTAGTTTTTTTTTTAGAAGAATACATTTTTCTAACACCAGTACTTTTACTTGTAACTGTGTAATATTTTAGCAATGTTACAGCACTCATACCTGAGTACAGATAATTTGCTTTATTTAAGGGTTACTGTATGTAAGTCTCAATCAGAAATTAATAAACATGATTGATGTTTTCTGTCATGGCGGCACAGTTCCTAACCCGCTCTTGACTTCGGCAGTGATACAGACACAGAAGTTATTTACTCTTGACAGACGCATGTTTTGAGTGAGTGTGGTGACGACTCTCAGAGTGTTTCGAGTAAAATCTAAAACCACAGACACTACGGACATAAATGGAGATGGGATGCAGATGAAAACTGAGCAGAAATCATATTGTTGTAGTCACACGTTGCAAAGTTATACAGGTCATTGATTACATATGTAAGTGTGTCACCGGTTACTTTAATTTATTTACTTTAAAAATGATTTTTTTTTTTTCCATGCAAAACATACCCAGAGGAAAGCAAAGCTCAAAATAAGATCTTGTCTTTATTGGCTGTTTTTCTTCAACAGAAATTAGATCAATTTGAGACCAATATGAGACTTGGACCAGTTTCTCATATTTCTTAAATTTGGCTCCTAAGAAATGACCTTCCTCTTGTCTCAGTCTGAGCCTAATTTAAGATAAAACATTATTTTTTGTCTCACTGCACTGATCTGATCTCTAAATAATCAGCTGTTAAGATAACAGTGAGATCTAAAAGAAAAAGTCGGCTGTTTTATAAATTTGAGCTTAAATTTTTCTCAGTTGTCAAATAAAGTCTCATCTTATATGTCCTCAGAGCTGTCTCCTCTTGTTTCAGCCTGAGCTTAGGTTGAGCCTAATTTAAGATCGTAAAATGTTCTTTTTTTTTTGTCTCACTGCACTGATCTTAAATTTGTCCTAAATAATCAACTCTTGAAACAACAGTGAGCTTAAAAAAAATGAGTTTGTCTATAAATGAGATCTTAAATTTGTCTCACTGGTCAAAATAAAGTCTCAGTTTATAAGCACTCAGAATTGTGTCTACTTGTGTCAGCCCGCACATAATTTGAGCCTAATTTAAGATCATAAAATTTTCCTTTTTTTGTCTCACTGCACTGACAAATATTTGTCTCAGTGCTCAAAATAAAGTCTAAACTTATTTGTTCTTAGACTTGTCTCAGCTCGAGCCTAATTTGAGGATAGTTTAAGATCTTAAAATTTTTATGTCTCACTGCCCTGATATGAAAAGCTTATAAAATATGATGCTTTGTTAGATGAAACTACCCAACAGAATATACAAATAGAGCAGAAAGTATTTTTAGGTTGTTTTTTTCCCCCCATTTTGGAGGCTGTTTTTGAGATTTTCCTGCACTGAGTACTTTTACTTTTTATATTCAGTGTATTAACCTGATTGTACCTACATACTTTCATTTAAATAACAATGCAGAAGTGGCCTACTTTTAAATCCTGAATATTTGCTCCACCACTGATGTTTTCATATTAAAACTGCGACCTTTAGACCTTTTGTCACAGCAGCCAGAATGATATAAAACAGTAAACACAGGTGTCACCTGTGTTTACTGTTTGAGGTTCTGTTCCATTTAGTGTAACGGGGCAGCACCCTGATTCTGTTTGACCTGAATGGAACAGAAACTCAGTATCACTGGTGACACGTGTTTACTTCACTATTTCATGTCAAAATGGCTGCTGTGAAAAACATCTGTTCCTACTAAAAAACCACTGAAAACATTTATCAGCATAAATTAAAGGAGATCCAGACACATCGTGTACAGAAATAACTGAGAGAAGTTACAGTTTTTGTTAGTTACTTTGGCTCAAGTGTCAAATAAAATCATAACTCTCAACATGCTGTGTGCAAATTTAAAAATCTTAAAATCTTTGCTCTTTGCTTTTCAAATGCTCTCAAGCACATTAATGCTCATCCTCGATTATTTAAATCCTCACATGCTGCAGCCAACCGTCCGTTCGCACATAAATGTTTCATGTTCTCTGTAATCTGATTACAACTGACAAGTTGTACAAGTACAAGTTTGTGGTACTTGTACTTAACTTGAGTGTTTCCATTTTATGCAGATTTATACTTTTACTCCACTACATCTCAGAGGCAAATATTGTACTTTTTACTCCATTACATTTGTCCGACAGCTTTAGTAACAAGTTACTTATCAGATCACAATTCTTCACCTGTTCAGTGAAAACCATGCATGTCCTGATATGTTGATATTTTAATTTGATTTTTTTCTGATACAGTTACAGGTTAGGTGTTCCTTTATGTGTTGAATAAACGGACCTGCTTATTAAGATAAATAAACTATTTAAAAACCCTCTTTGATCAGCTGGAAAATGCATCATCACAAAGCTGAAAACAGACCAGTTTTTGTGAGTTCATTCACAGATACACGATTCTCACAGGGCAGCGATGATACAAACACTGATCTATACTTAATATATATATATATAAATGATGTTTATCTTCAGGAGGGAAGACGAGAAAAACAAACTGTGCGGTCACTTGGTCAGTGGGCGAGTACAGATGGTGCCGCAGACAAATGTTTTAAATGTCACATAAAAAAGACGTGGAGCCAGATAGACAGGAGCATTTGGACGACCAGTGAATTTTAATTTTCTAACTGTTTTCTTATTTACATGCATTTGTCACATCGAGACCTATACTTTGAGTTTTGTCAATTTTCTTTTCCTTTACTGTCACAAATAAGATACTTATTATAAATAGGGAAGAGACAGGTGATCACTGACAATGAGACACCCGACTGTTCATTTGGCTGTGAAGGATAATTGACTTGATTATAGGTTTACCGTCTCAATGAAAAAAAATGGCATAAATGTCGTCTAACATGCAAACGCCATCTTGACTCGGGTAATCATACAGGGACAAAAGGTATTTACTCTTGACAAACAAGTTAAACATGCTACAGGGAATTTTTAAGTTAAGGTTATGAAAGTCTCAGATAAATACTGATGTCTTCATGTGACCTACAGACAGTAAGTTAACGAGACAATTCACAGGAAGATTGGCTATTTCTCCTCGAAGTCAGATAAAACGAGCCTGTTTTTATTTGTTAAAAAGCAGCAGGATGAGAATTCTCCTCAGGCAGTTTTATTTTTGATATATTTTGTGGTGGGAAAAACATTATTCTCAAACTGTTGGACTGAAAAGCTGCGTACTTAAAGCTGTGAACTTTTCCCCGTTCACGCTCGTGAATAACTGAGCCTTTCAGTCACGCCCCTTTTATACCCGATCATGATTCGATCACCTGTCACCAATTAACCTTACATTCCAAACAAGTGTTTTTGAACTTTCCACAACTTTTTCACTCTTTTGTTGCTCCTGTCCCAACTTTTTTTTAAGAACATGTTGCAGGGATCAAATCCAAAATGAGTTTATATTTACAAAAAACAAAGTTAATCAGTTTGAACATTAAATATATTGTCTTTGTAAACTGAATACAGATCAAAAATGATTTAGCTAATCATCGCATTCTGTATTTATTTACATTTTACACAACGTCCCAACTTTTTTTTAGAATCAGCAGTGATTGCTCTTAAGTCATTTTTTAAATAAAATCTAAAAGTACAAATACTAATAACATGAATACTGTATAATAGTCAGAAGTTGCAAAGGGCAGAGTCATATTGTTCTTGATACACAGGAACATTGTTGACATAGTTAAGTGAGTCATCGATGACTCAGAGAAACCAGTAAAGGTGGCTTCAGCAGCCTCGAGCTGCAGCTCACACCGAGTAAATGTCAAAGAAAAACGAAGAGGTATGTAAAGAACACAGAGACGTTCCTTCTGCCATAAGCAAGAATCATCGTTTTATTAAAAAACAAAAACAAAAACATCGAAAATACAGCTCGTTTTGTACAGGACAGCCATATGTACAGGATATAAAACAAAGACAAAAATAGATCATTGCTGTTAGCGAGACAGCGCCGAGAAGAAGGGAGATGAGAGTGTTGATTTTTTTTGAAAGGCACAAGGGCTGAGTATGAAGAGCTCTGTGTGATATGAGTCACAGCCACGTCACATGACCTTTTTAAATCATAAATTAATCCCCCCCCCTCTCTTCCTCGGGTGGGGCGAGCAAGAACACATACAAGTTTTTACATTTAAATCTCAAGAGACACAGCTGGACTCGACGTTTTTAGCAGCCCCGGTGCCTTTCCTCAGGCAGACGGATGGTTCTTTTTTATTTTATTTTATTTTTTTAGGCACCAGATAATTGTAATAATCACAACATCTAGAAACACTGGCTGAATCCAAATCTACCCTCACTGTGCTCTTCTCCTCGCTTCTCCACGAACGTCATGGGAGATATGTCAGCTTTTAAGCAACGACAGTGAAGATGCTTCTTTATTTTTTTTGAGCATGTGCAGAAATGCTTCAATACTACATCCAGCAGGACCACTTTATCCGACAAAAAAACCAAGAAGAAGGATGAGGATTTGTGTAGTTTGGATTTCAGCAGCATCAAGTGTAACTTACAAAAACCATCTCTTACCAAATTATACTTAAAGGTCTTATTTTAAAGAAAGTTTGTATAATTTACAGCATTATACAAATAAAGATACAGTTTTTTCTTAAACAAATACTGTACATTCTACAGTAAAGCACTTTACTAGAACGACAAAAAAAAAGATATTAACAATAAGTTATAGTGACTCCAGAAGATGGGTTAAAAACATTTTAAATTACACAATTTAGAGACCAACTTTCAGTGGTCATTCTTTGTTTTGGAAAGCTTCCAAAAAATCACGTTCATTTGGTCAAGAGAAGATCACAAAATCAAATAATTAAATCATGTGGTGTTGCAAGATGTGCAACCAAGAAAAAAAAACAAAACAAGAAAAACAACAAGAACAAAACAGATCAGCGCGCTAAAAACTGTACATGTAACGATTAAAATACATCTAAAAAGCATATTAATTGATTGAGATTGATAAGAAAAGGCAAAAAAAAGAGAAATCTATCCCAAAACAAACACCATAAACATTTAAATATTAACAGTTCTAACAGAAATGAAGTAAATAAAGTAGTAAAAATAGAATAAAATACAAGTGAGGGGAGCTCAACAGACAAAGCTGCCAAGAACAAGTTTCAATTGAAACTAAACAAGAACTTTTGTGAAAAAATCTGAACATTTTCCACAAGGAAATAAAAACAAAAAGAAAAGTGAGGAGGAAATTTTAGTGGTGATTAAAGACAGGCCCTTGTTCAGAAACAGACCCCCCAGCTCCCAGAAACAATTCATGGTTTTACTGACTGTTTTTTTGTGTTTTGTTTTAAAAATGTCTATTCCTTGGCCCCTTGATGCGATTAATGAGCTTGTCAAGTTAAAATCTGTCAGCCTCCTCAGATCAAAGCACACTCGGGTTCAGCCTCGCAAAGCAGCTGAAGCAGGCAGGCGAACGTTTGTAAATTAAATCTGAAATTAGAGAACGAACTGGATGGATCATTTAAAAAATTCATACAGACTCTTACACAGGCTTCGACATTAATGCTTATTTTCAGCTTTCGCACGTTCTCAAGTAACAACCAGGACTCCAGTTAATTGTCATGTTTAATCTCGCAGCTGCAACGTCAGACGTTAAATGTCAGAAAATAGTGAAAAATGTTCATACCAGCTTCTAAAAGTCAAAGCCGACGTCTTTAAACGTGAAGGAAATCCACATTTGAGAGGCTGCAAACAGCATTTTCTGACAATTTTGATTATTGATTAATCGTTAAAATTCTTTTTTACCACCTGCCCGTTCGGGCAAGTTAAAAAGAAGGAACAATGTGTACTTTTGCCATCTTGTCTATTAATTTCCAACTATTTTGATGACAGATGTGTCGTCGAGTTTTTAATATATTAATATTTTCTGGTTTCTTCACTTCTTTATGAAAGTAAACTGATATGTTTTTGATTGTGGACAAAACAAGACATTTGAGGGCATCTTGGGATTTGGAAAGCAGTGATCAGCATATATTTCACATCTTTCTGTCATTTTATGAACCAACAAGTTAATTATTTGATTTAAAAAAAAGTAAACGATTGACAGATTAATTGATGATTAAATTAATTGTCAGTGGCAGCCCTGGAGAGTATACATTACAGTAAATAACAGAATTGGTTTAATTGGTCCTTCATGGGCTAAAAAGCTTCCAAACCATTACAGTTTAAAAGTACTACTAACTGATTAGTTGTCAGCCATTAAATTAATTGCCAACTATTTTAACTATCAAGTAACCGGTTCAAGTCATTTTTTTATCTGATTTAAGCTGAAACAAAGGCCACAAAAGACAAAAACATAACATGGATTATTTACAATAAGTGACTCATTTTAAACTGGACTGTAGGGCTGTTCTCTGGGAGCAGGGGGGCACAAAGGCGACAGGTCGTGTGATAAAGAGCATGAACTTCAGACACTGAACGGCACAGTGTAGATGACATTGACCATGTGCTACTGACCTACCTGCACTGAGGCTCTGACTGACACTGTAAACCACACAGCTTCAGTGCTACCCTGTTTACAGACACACACATAAACACACACACAGGCTGGTGCAACAAACACGGAGCAGTAAACCAGACGTGTTGACCCTACCGAACACTTTTCATGTTTCTTATACAGTTGCAAGTCTAGCTCACCGATCCAAGTGTCCCGACGACCGTAAACTCACTGGCTCAAGTCATGTTTTCGTTTTCTTTTAGTGATGTAGTACATTAGTAGTTTTCTTTTACAACTCTCCACACACAGCTACAGCGCACTTGACAACAGACGGGAAGCAGAGACGAACAGTTAAAACGTAACATTCTTTCAGTTAACGGCTTCAGCTAACGGAAAACTTCATGAGGAGCGCTACCGCTGTAGTCTTTGTTAGTTAGGTCCTTTCAAAGCATGTGTTATTAGGTAGATCTCCATACAGAGAGAGAGAGAGAGCGCGCTAAGGCTAAGTACGAACAGACAGATTAAAACAGACACATGGGCCAGAAAGTGGCTCTGTCACAGTGTCTAGCCATCAAGTTAATCAGCCTCCGAGTCAGAGGTAAGATGTGTGTGGCGTTTTCTTGCCTCTTCTTCCTCTAAACCCAGGGCTGCGTTCCAGGGCTGCCTACACTGCAGCAGACTGCTTAAAAAAAAGAAAAAAAAATAGTGTAGATGCTCTGCAACGCTCCCCCGGGTCTACGGCAGTCTGTATCAGGGGCTGCCTGCCTCCAAGTCGCTGTCGTCAGGAGCGCCCCTGTAAATCGGGCTCTTGGTCTGCAGGGCGGGCTCGTATTTGCGCGGCGATGACCTGTTGGCGGCTTCACTGCTGTTCCTGATGCCATAGAGGAAGTAGATGGCGAAACCTGGAGGAGAGAGGAAAGAGAAGACTGGACGTTACAGAACAGTTTCATGGAAGTGCAGCACTAGCGATGGAAAAGATGAAGTCCCGCCCTTTTTCCGCCTCTGTGCTCCAATAATGGTTGAGCGAGCTTGATACCATGTCAGGCTCATCAAGTTTCTCCTTTCCTGTTTCCTGTAGTCAGATATGCTACATGCTAGGCTAAACTATGTTGAAAACAAAACCAAATTTTGAAGAAGTATATAGTCACATCTTTAGGTAGCTAATGTTAGCATAATGCTAAGTAACTACCTATCGTTTTGCTAACATTAGCAAGCAGAGACTAGTTAGCCAACAACTGATGAAGATTAGCTTGCTAATAAGCTAGCATCTTCCCACCAAAAGCTATCAGATGTTTTGTTTTGATGTTCAAACATTTCACTCACAATAACTAACCTGAGATGTAATATATTTGGCTTTTACAGCTAACGATTGATGTAGATTAGCTACCTAGCTGGTCTTTCGCCACCATGTTTTGTTGTGATGTTCAAACATTTAGCTAACAATAGCTAGTTTAAGATGTAATATATCTTGCTTTTACAGATCTCTCAGCAACATCCTTTAACCAACCATCCGCAAAATTTGGTTTTCTTTTTGACATTAGACAAAACTAGAATATCAAAGTACAGGAAAACAGGAAATGAGAAAGTTGACTGAGGTTCTGCCAGGCACCAAGCTCGCTCAGCTGTTATTTGAGCCAAGAGAGAAAAGGACAGGACTCAGGGAAGGGTCAATTAAAGTGATTCAACTGACCGATAAGCATCCAGACGGTGAAGCGAATCCATGTACCCATGTCGAGCTGCATCATGAGGTAGATGTTGACGAAAACACTGAACAGGGGCAACCAGGGGAGCAGAGGGACCTGGAGAGGACAGAGAGCATGAAGGAAGTGGGGAAACGGTCAGTAAATCGCTATGGCAACAATGCACAGCGAAAAAAACTCTGTTATATACGCCGTCTCATCGCCCCTCTTCATCTTCGTGCAGTTCTCATGCATTATGGTGCGTTCAATTTCAACTGGGGAGATGGAATTTCAGAGTTCCTAAACGGAAATTCAACAGCATGTTGGTATTCAAGTAGTCCTCAAACTGTTGTCAGTAGCTACAGATATAAGTTATCCACCCTATTGTTGTCATGTTATAGACTCTAGTGTCCCTGGTAGGATGAGGTTCTACTTAAAATTAAATGAAGAAATAAAAAAAAAGAAGAGGAAATCCAATGTAGCCAAAGCATCAGAGTATCAGCATAATGATTTCAAAACAAAGAACGTAACAGAAAGAGGTCGTTTCTGAGTGTTTGATCATTACCTTGAAGGTGAGTGCCTCTTTGCTCTCCGGCTGCCTCCAGATGATGACGACACAGACGCTACAGAGCAGAGTCAAAATGACACAGGGCACCACGACGCCGGCGTGTCCCGCCAGCAGCTCGGAGAGATAGTTGGCCAGGATGATGCACAGTACAGTGATAAGAACCGCTGCAGGGACAGAAGGAGGACAGAAACGGTTAAATTATTCTGCATTTGTCTTATTTATCTGCCAGCGGCGAGCTTTATCTTCCACTTACAAATGATAGCGGTGGTGGCGTAGACGATGTTCCCAGAGATCTGTGTCGGGTTGTTTGAACTCGGGCTGAAGAGCAGCTTGGCGGTGAAGGCCTCTCGCAGCGGCCTCTCCTCCGCCTCCATGCCGTACTCGTCCCCGCTGTCACCTCCGCTAACGGCCACCTTCTCCCCTCCGACCAGCTCAACCAGCTTCTCCGTCTGACTGGATGAACTCAGAGTGCCTGGCTGGTACCTGGTGAATTAAAAAGAGGAATTAACTCAAACAATCAACTAAAGATGCTCTACTTTTATTGTGCCTTCATGGATATTAACTGTAACATTAACACTGCAGCTGCCACAGAGCATTTAACACATGATTACAGCTTCTGCAGCTGTGTTAGTGTGGAATAAAAGTTGCTTACCTGAGGATGAGGACGCAGATGGCCACTAAAGAGTACGCCAGCAGAGTGCCGATGGACATGAGGTCGACCAGAGCTGCCAGGTCGAACAGGAAGGCCATCAGAGCTGTAACGAGAAGTAAAACCAGACTTCTAAGAAAAAATTCCACTGTAGCTTCTCTGTGAGACAGAAAAGAGGAACAAACGGCTCAGACTGCTCGCAACGTCACGTGAGTGCAGCGTTATTGATCCTGAAGCGCCAGCCAAACAGACAGTCTGCTGGATAGACGAGGGTTGCACCCAAACATGTAATTTGGGAAAGCACAAATAGTCTGATTTCTATCTAAAGTCTCTCATTATTATTTAGAAAAACGGCAGCTCCATGATTACCTTGGCTGACTTTAAAGAAAGGTTGCATCTACCTTAATCAATCACTGATTTAATTGCTTATTTTTGTTTGTAGTTCTATGTCTTTACTGCAGCGATCTATTTCCAATGCTAAACAGAATATTTCAATTTATCAAAGCTGCAAGTAACTATTATTTGCATTATCCATCAGTATGTTGATTATTACCATTGCAGCTCTAATTGCATTATGATTCTCGTTTTCACGCTGACATCTTGGTCGTCTTAAGAGTAAAGTGTTATTGATCCTGAACAGAGATGCAGCTGGGGCAGGAGACGTAGCCGTGACCCTGACAAACTCTCCAGAGACTGATAGCGCGAGACAGACACAGCAAAGACAGCTGCTGCCCCAAAGCAATGAACAAACACGACTAAGAAGATACACAGATAAAGGTGAAAGACAAACAAAAAAAAGAAGAACAACGCGGAAAGTGGACAAACAGACACAGCGAGCTTACCTGCAACGATGCCGGAGGCGATGGTAGCCAGGAGAGGGGTCTTAGTGCGAGTGTTCATCCTGGACAGAACACGGAACAGCAGTCCGTCCTCTGCCATGGCGTAGATCACACGGGGCATTGGGAACATGGAGCCAAGGAGACTGAGAGAAGATCAATAGTTAGTTAGTTGTTTTTTTTTTTGTAATGTTGTCCCTGTGCATTTCTGTAAGGTCCTATCTGTTTTATCCTGAACAGTAATGCAGACTGACTGACAAAAGAAAGAAAAAGGGGCTCTGACTAATGATTCGTCCTCACCTGGTGGACAGAGCGCAGAGAGAACCCACGGCCACGATGTATCTGGCAGGAGCCCAGCCGACGTAGGTGAAGGCCTCGGGCAGAGGACTCTGGGTGTTCAGCTGGTAGTACGGCATCATCAGGGTGAGAGCAGCGGACACGCCGAAGTAGGCGAAGAAGCAGATGAGCAGCGAGGCCACGATGCCAATGGGGATGGAGCGCATGGGGTTCTTTGCTTCTTCACCTGAGGACAACGTGGAGAAATGAAAAAAAACAAACAAAAAAAACAAAGATGGTTAGTTGATAAGAAGTGCTCACACAAGACAAGATAAACAAACATGTCAGCCCAGCGCTGTTCAAATATGATGCGGAAACATCTCCGATGAACTTTTATGAAAAACAAGTCTTTGCGCAAACATTGTCAGTAAGACGCACTTTCCAAACAAGAAATCAATTAACATGTAGTAAATAAATTTGCCGCTGGGTAAACAAAAGCAAAACCAACATCCTGATTGCATCAGTGTCACTTGTATTAAGTGTCACAGTCCAATCCTCCCACTGAGATATAGTGTACAGCCAGTTACAGGTGATCATAATGTCAAGAACTGGATTTTAAATTTATTGTGCAGCTTTGTTAAATACTCAATTCTGATTTGTCAATTACATTCTAAGGTGTTATTTCTGTATAACAGACCGTTGCTATGGAGAACACACCGTTGCTATGGACACAGTTCTGATCATAGACTCTGGACGAGCAATAAAAATCATTTTTAAATCACCAAAATCATGTTTATATCAATATTTAGTGTCAACTTATTGACTATTTTTGGTGAGTAATCATGTAATAAGCAGGATAATGTACAGTGAGCAGGTCAGTATTGTGAAATAAACCCCTTTAGGATGATTTAAGATCCCGCATCACACTTTATTGATCCTGACTGAGGGCTCTATATGGCAGGAAATGGCGTTTTCAGATGTTAGTTAAATTATAATTTTCCTGCCATACTTATCTCGCACCCCCACTGATTTTGTGCACCCCTCCTCTACAGGGATCATGGCAGAAAGAGTAAAACCACTCACTTGTTGTGGCGATGCAGTCAAAGCCCACAAAGGCGTAGAAGCAGGTGGCAGCACCAGACAGGACTCCAGTGAGGCCAAACGGAGCGAAACCACCCACGCCGAATTCCTCCTCGACTCTGAATGGCAGAAGAAGAAGAAGAAGAGACACATCGTTTTACAATCAAACTCACATGAGGCGGTAAAACTAGGGAGTTAATTTGCAGATAAAAGCAGCTGTTGAATACTGACTGTAAAGTCTTGGTGTTGTTGGTCTTGTTTATGTAGCTGATGTAGTCTTCCTCCGTCAGGTTCCAGTTGGTTGTGTCCCCTTTGACGAAGCCAGAGATGATAACGAAGCCCAGAACGACCAGATTGATGCCTGTGAAGATCTTGTTCACCAGCGCCGACTCGCTCACGCCGAAGGCCAGAAGTCCTGAGGGCAAAGAGTAACGGAGGAGGAGGAGGAGGAGGAGGCGGAGGAGGAGGAGGAGGAGGAGGGAAAAGAAGAGAGGATTCATATTTCAGCACCAGTGACAACATGTCCTGCTATGTGGGCGGACGTGTCCGTACTTCCAACTTGCCATCAGTCACCAATCCACCGATTATCTCTCTCTCTAACACTGCTGCTGGCACACCACACGAGCTGCAATATCAGTGTGACAACTGTTCTGGTTGTTACGCAATGTTTTTAATGCAACGCCAACAATGCCGATGGAGAATCAGTGGTGATTTTTGGCTTGCTACACATTCAAGTGAAGCAGTCTCTGTTTCACAACTCTTCCCCACGGGCTGCATTTGAATTGTGAGCCAATTTCAACCAAGATTACAAAAAAATTTTCACAAGAAATGCATTTTAATTTCTTTTTTCTCATCGTATTAATCATGTCTCATATTTAACCAGAGGCAGGAGGTAATGAAGTACACATACTTTTCTTTATTTTAACTTTTTACTTTTACTCTCAATGTTTTAACATAAATATCTGCACTTTATACTCCTTACATTTAAAAAAACAGACTCATTACTTAAGTTTTAATGCATTTGTCATGAACGATTACTTTTCCACTTTTACTTGAGTAAAGAAGTAGAAGCAGTACTTTCATCAGTGCTCCCCCGTTAGTGAACCACTGATGGCAAACTCACCAGTGAGCAGCAGGATGAGGATGAGGGCGAACAGGTCGGGGTATTTTGCCAGCACCCCACCTGGCACCTCCATCGCCATGGAGGCTTTAAAGAAGCCGGAGATCTTTTGCTCGACCAGGTTATCAAAGGTGGAGCTCCACGCCCTGGCCACACTGGCCGTACCTGGAAGAGAAGACAACAATGTGATGACTGGAGAGGACCTAACGTTTCAAAGGTTCTCTGTTTTAAACTGGTTAGTCAGTGTTGCTGCTACATTAAAGGGATAGTTCGGATTAAATTGACATGGTTTAATTTTAGGTGGACCTTTTTTAAGTGGCTAAAACATCTTTTGTTGCTGACTCCGTCCACAGCAGTACATTGTTTAGCTTCTGTGCTGGCGCCTCTTACCACCACCTACTGTAGCTAATACAATGACATTGATAAGTGCCACAAAAACCCACGCTTCAAATACTGTGAACTATCCCTTTAACAGCAAACACAACATAAAACTCCACTGAGAGCTCACCTATCACATAGGAGAGGATGAGGTTCCACCCTGTGATGAAGGCCCAGATTTCTCCCACTGTCACGTAGCTGTACAGGTACGCAGAGCCCGTTTTGGGGACACGGGCGCCGAATTCAGCGTAGCACAGGCCGGCCAACATGGAGGACAGAGCGGCGATGAGGAAGCAGAGGACAATAGCGGGTCCTGCCTTCTCCCGGGCGACCTCGCCAGCGAGGACGTAGACACCTGCGCCCAGGGTGGCGCCCACCCCCAAGGCGATGAGGTCCAGGGTGGACAAGCAGCGGGCGAATTGGGACTCTTCACCGGAGCAGTTCAATGCCCGGCGACGCAGCAGGGTTTTGCCAAAGTTGGACAGCTTGGTGGCCATATTTGCTGTGAGCGTGTGTGGGCGCTGAACCAGGCTGCGTGTTTTAAATCCTTCTAGTGTGAGTGTGTGTGACTGACAGAGCTTAAACAGGACACGTGTGACGGCACTGAGAGTAGAAGTACTTTGAGCAGATGGGAAGGTAAACCAAGTACTTGTTTATTATTGGTCCTTCGGTGTAGGTGCGTTCACTTGGGTAACAGTCGCTCGAGCACACAGAGAGAGAGAACAGGAAGTAGCAGGTCTGTGGTCAGAGTATTTTGCAGCAGCAGATTAGGACCTGTGAGGAAACAAAACAAGAAAACACACCGCTTAAAACAGGGAAGTATTCAGCAACTGCCAAAGCTTTCACTTCACACAGCTGAGTTTGGCACTGCGGGATTATTAAAGCGTCCAAACTGCAGGAAAAGCACGATCGCGGTCAACTGGACGTGCCCCGCCCAGACTGTACAAATGCAGGATTTAGATGCATTGCACAGTGTTGAAATGTTGCTGATGGAGAAACTTATTACTAAGTGAAATTTTTAATCAACCAATGAATCTTAAACTAATCAAAATGACCAAAATTTAATAAAAATCAAAGGCAGAATCTCAATTCTCCCTTTATTTTTTTTCCTCTCCATCCCGCCTACTTGCAGCATCCAACACATGTCCAAACAATTAGACAAAAAACGAAGCACGAGTCAAAAATTAAATCGAATCCTATTGTGGATTTGGAGAATCATGACACAAATTTAAGTAGTTCCAGGTACTTTGAGGCAGTGGTGGAAAAAACAATGGAGCTGGAACTAGGTGTGAGAAACTAAAAGGTGTATCAGAGGATATTTCTTACTGGAAACTTTTTCTCTACTTTATTTGATTTATGAGACGAGACACACTTCAGTTCATGAGAATTCATAAATACCAGTTACGCAACTTCCAGGAATTCATACCTCCACCTCTCACAGCGTAGTAACACATCATGAGACGCAGTGGGGCACAGAGAGGCCTCATGAAGACAAAGGAAAACCTCTCGGCCATCCTACCAGGCCCACATCTAATCTTAACTCTGCCTCGACAAATAAACCTGTCCTGGTACACACCCCTGTGAAAACAAAAAGTACACCTAGCCTTAATTCCTCACCACTCCCTCACTGCGAGAAAATGCACTCTACTACTCCTGTTATGTTTTCTCAGCAGAGAGAAGCCGACAGGGAAGAAGCCTGGGAAAGCCAGAGGGGACGATATGATTGATTTCTGCAAACTAATATCAACAAGGGAGAGGAGGACGGCGTGAACCAGCAGCCGCTCGATAAGGCGAACCAGCTGCACCGCGAGAAGGCCGATGTACAGATAAAATACGCTGAGTCTTAAAACAATCTGGATAAAAACTACAAGAGAAGGACAAATGACATCTAATGACTTTAAATCACAAAAATGGCCAAGTTTTACTTTAATTACACTGTACAGTATGTAAAACTGCACCTCGTGGGGGTTCCTCGCCAGCTTCCAGTGGCAAGAAAAAAAAAAGTCATCTTATATAACAGCGCTGACATACAGAAGCTCAGGCTCAGCATTTTTCTGTGGGGTGTGTTTGTCTTACATACTCCAGGACACACAAACTGTCACAAAGTGTCACTGCCCTCGATTTTTAGGCTAAGTTACAGTCAGTGATTTGCGTCAAACCTGTTCGATGTGTTGATTCCTGACCGCCTACTAAGATAAACAGAAAAACCTTGTATCTGTCCTGCTCTGATGAAGTGTCCTTGGACTGTTATGAACTGCTCCCATGTTTGTGTTCACATGTGTTTTTGCAGAAACTGGTGTAATCCTTATCATTTAACCTTTTCCTGAATTTGACAAGCTTGTTACTTCTGATCTAAAATGTGCTGCTGTCGTCCTTGAAGGAGTTTTTTGTTGGTGAGACTGCTTATACATAAAAGATTTATATAAGATTTTTGTGCTATTCTGCTATGTACAGCAAGTCCAATTTTATAAATAACTTCCAGAGAAAATAATTTCTTCTGACAAAAAGCAGGAGCTGAGATTCATCCTGCTGTAAGTCATCAACTCGGTGCTTTTCTGAAGGGAAGTGTAATTCAGAATTTTGTTAAAAATGTCACTAAATAAAGTTGATTTAGGACCGACAGTCCTGATAGTGTGAATGAGTGAGTGTGAATGTCTGTCATTAACAATCCAACATTTGTCTCAGTTAAAATGGCTCCGTGCATCGTGTTATCTTACAACATGTCCTCACGTTTGTTTGTTTTTTATATTATTGTGGCATGTGATGTCTGAGTTTGATTACTTCTCAATTTCTGCAGCCTCACTGCAGTGACTCGGTGTTTTATTTTGGCAAAGTAATACAGCAATTGTTTGAACTGAAATGCAAAGCGATGATTATCAGATGTCAGTCCTTGTGTAAGCAATGCCAGACTAATTGAATGTTGGAGCTTGTGTCATTTGAGGTGATACATGTTGGCACATGCAAGTCGAGGTCAAACCATGCTTGTAATGTCAAGGGCGAGGTGAGTTAATCTTATCTGCAAATACTACACTAATTTTATGGCTACTACAGCTACCACTGCCGTGTCTAACCATTAACAAATTGGTTTACAATTAGGTTTGCTTGGCTCTCGAGGGCCAAAGACATATTTTAAGTTATTATAATGATTTGGAGCAAATGATTTTGCTTGGCAGCGTTGCCATTTCTTCCAAAAAGAGACTTGAAGTCAGGGGACTCTTCAAAGGCATCACTGCACGTTGTCTGAGTCTGAACCTATTAGTGCAACGACACCTGATTCCTCGGTGTCAGTGCTGAGAGGGCGGATGGACGTTTCAGGCCTATCAGTCACTTCGCCGGTCAGGCAGCAAAGAGAAGAAGTGAAACACAAACCCAGACGCACAGGCTGGAATGACTGTGTATATGGAACAACGCGGACATGTGAATGTGGTCGTTTATCTGGTCGAGCTGTCACGACACCAGAACTTTAAACGTGGATACGATAAAGAAAAACAAGACTTCCACTCACTTGCCCAATTAGGCAAGTAATAAGAAAGAATTAATCTGTCACAAATGATAAATGATTAAAATACTGGGATAAACTTTTTTTTTAATCAAATGCTACTTCTTATGTAGGATTACAAGCCATGTTTCATGCAGGAGACTGACTGAACTGAGGCCTTGAATGAACACTTTCCTCTTCCTTTGTAACTTCAGTACTTTCGACACTATAATTAATTGATGTTATGTTGTTTTAACATATTGAAAAATACTTGAATACTTTTGACAATTTTGCTCTGTGAAGTGTTTCACATTTTGGGGGGAAATTCCAATAATTAAATGTTTATCCTTACATAGGAGGTGACACTAATCCAAGTAGTTCCAGGTACTTTCAGGTGGTGGTTGGGAAAACCAGAGGATATTATTACAGCATTTAGGGAAAGCATGGATACACCTCACAGTGAAACTTAAGAAAATGGACCAAGATTATTTAAAAAAAATAGTATAATCAAAGATACAACACGCTTAGTCAAGCAATATGCAAAACACGAAGTGGTCAGACAACTTTCTGCTTACTTAACAGCTTGCATCTCTGAGGCTTCTTGGTTTGTAAAATACAATTAGAAAGCAAAGACGGACCACAACCACGCAGAGTTCACAAGTTCAGTTTAGGTTCAGGTCAGTCAGTATGTGAGACGATTTCAAAAAGGAAGAAGTAGTCTTTCAGCTGTATATTATTATGTTATGGTCTAATTTAGTCCTGTTCCTCCTCACAGCACGCAGGATACGAGCTCTCACAATGTTGCAGCACAATGACAATATTCTATTAATACCACAAAAACAACATAACCCATTTATCAAAGCGCTTCTCGTCGTACCATTTCAAAAGAGAATATCCTGCCTAGTACAGTTAAGTGTGGGGAAGAAAAAAAAGACAAACACTGTCAAACAATGAAATTAAAAACAACACAGAGAGCACCCAATAATAAACAGTCAGCCCTCTGAAGACCGATGGGAAACGGGTACACGGTGGATGTGGTCCCGCTCCCCACTTGGTGTGACATTCCAGTAGCATTTTCCACCCGCGCACCAGGAACTGAGATCTGAGAGTGTCAATGTTGTGTCAACAAACATTTATTACTAAACTACTGTGCCCAGCTGGCTGTGATCTCCTCAGGGGTTCGCCCAGCACCGCGCATACCTTCACTAAGCAGGACAAAGGTGCTTAACCGAAAGTGTGTTAGCCGCAAAAGCTGTAAAAACACCCAGAGAACTTAATTCTTTTCAATTCAATTTAATTCTTTAAAAAAAAGTCGAAAACATTAATTTGTTAGGGAAACGTCTTTGCACCTTCCTTTCAAAATAAGACGTCTGCTCATTTATGTCTAGGAGACACAGTATGGACTAAGAACTTCTCCTCTGAGCAGTTTCAACCTTAATCTGACAAAAAAATGCAGATCTTCTTGCTGTATGACCTCACTTTACCCCACAGACCCCATAGCGCCCGGGAGCACCTGTCATTTTAAAGTCATCCCCAGGGTATTATGGGAAAGAAGTCCTGAGCTTTGTGTTGTAGATACTTTAAGCTTTCATCAATAACCGGAACTGGAAATATTCATCATACAATGAGATCTGTGATTTTTCCCCCCCCCAGGGAGACGGTAGAGAGGACTGACAACTTTTCTACAAAATTAAATTTCCTTGGGCTTCCTCTGCCCAAGATGGAGGCCGTTTTTCTGAGGAGTGTCGTAGGAAGGACTGACCGGGTCGCGGGTCACTTTTCCACGTAGTACTTCAACAGATTTTTCATAAAAGCTGCCAAAAACACTGCCCACAAGACACTTGAGGAAAACAATGAGGACATTGTGAGGTTTGTTTGTTTTTTTTAAAATCACATAACAAAATCACCATTAGTAAACGATGGGAGCTGCTCAGCCTTCCCTGCCCAAGATGGAGCCTGTTTTCTGAGGAGAACGGTGACATTTCCACATATAAATTCAGCTATTTTTCACATTCAAGTTGCCAAAAACTTTACCCACTGCCACACTACTGTTGATTGTTCTTATAACATAGTTGTGTGGGGTAAAAGTGTGGGACATTTCCCTGTTATTTTGAAACCCCAGCATTATCCAGTGAAGGATCTATTGTTGTCAGTCTCTGTACGTTCACCCAGAAAGCAAACAGAGAGAAATGTTTGTGGATCGTATCCATGAAAACTGACCTGAAGTTTCTTCTTTTAGGCAGACTGAGACTCCCTCCATCATAACTATTTACAGCAGTTTTATGACTGCTTTTTGTTTTGTCGGATGTTTTAAGAAATATGTTGAATCAAACTTGGTCTAAAAAGCAAGAAATGCCACATTTTTGGTATCAAAATAAAGAGGAGATATTGTTTTTTCAAATGAAAACAACTTGTTTGTTTGGATTGAATTCTCTAAGTGACGATTCTCAGCGAACTGCAGCAACACTGTGGACCTCTGCTGGGGTCTGGAGGGTTAATTAAAGGGGGGTCTCATTAAAGCAACAGTAAAGCCACCTTTACCCTGCTCGATGTCTCTGTCACGTCAGCTCGTTGCTAATCTTTTCCTTGTGGTTTTCACGAGGGTGCCCGTTTGCGTAAGTGGGGCAGATTTATGCCAGTTTGCATGGAGGTGTGGCTCACAAATGTGCCGTCTGCGAGCAACAGACCACAATACACCCACATTAAAAGACTAGCGTGCTGCTACCTGCCACCATTTTCTGTTCCTGTGGAGGGAGACAAGCTGATTTATGTTTTGTTGTACCTCCTTCACTTTCTTCAGCAACAACCAGAGTATATTCAAACTTTCTAAAATGGGGCTCTTTATCTTGGAGGACCATGGTGGGGACTTTGGGCCAACTGTGCTCCGGTTACAACAGGCTTCAGGGATAATGGTCCTGTTACTTGACTTAGCGTTGCTGCAACTGCTGCCACGGACTCTAAGAGGATTATTCAGAGAAGTAAAAAACCTGCTAACCTCATTATAGCTTGGTGCCGCACCTCCTTCCACCCATACAAACAACGCATGGCTTTGTTTTGACTGCCACAGGTTGACAACAACAACAGTGCAATCTGTGGTTATTATGTGACCGACCCAGCGCCGTTATTTCTGCTGCATCATAGTAGCTTTGTCAAGCACTTGGTTAACAATCGCAAAATGGGAACTTGGCTTTAACCACGAAGTTCTTCGCAAACCTGCTCCCAGATTGAAAAAAAAACACAACAAAAAACCATGAAGCAGACTTTTCCAAATTTCGGCGCCACATCGGCCTGAGTTTCAAATTCAGATATGAAATAAACTTAAAATTCTTATGGTGTGATTTTTGTGGGGATCTGATGTGTAGGACAGGACATCTCTGCAGCGCAAGACTTTCTACAGTATTTAAATTATGTGTGTTTAACAAAATGAATATACAAATTAAATCATTCTGGCAATTGTTCAAAAAGTTTTGACACCAGTACTCGCACCTTGGCTGCAACACTGATTCCAAAACGATACTACTTCGATACCAAATCTATTTTAACAAAACAAATTACATTACACATTACTGTTTAATTACTTTTAAAGGGCGGAGCTGTTCAAAGAGCTGGGGTCAGCTGGAGAGACTGTTTTTACACTGAGGATTTAACTCAGCCTGGATAACTGGATTACAGTGAAGAAACTGATGCAATATCAGTGCAGTATCGGACTACACAGATTTAAGTGACACACAATATCAATTTAAAAATGATTTTGTGGCTTTACTTCACAATAGTGACCTGCTCACTATACATTATCCCGCTTGTTACATGGTTAAGAACCAAAGAAAAACGATCATTTGGCACAATAAATCAATTTTAAAATGATTTTAGTGTGACTTAAAAATGATTTTATTGTTTCTCCAGAGTCTATGATCAGAACTGTAACCATAGCAACAGTCTGTTCTTCATAGCAACGGTCTGTTGTTATACAGAAATAACAGAACTTAGAATGCTGTAATTGACCAATCAGAAGTGAGTATTTCATAAAGCCATGTAATGAAAAAAAAAAAAAAGTAAATTATTCAATGACAGGGCATTTTTCAATACTCGATAGTACTGGAGCAATTTGGTTGGTCCTTGATTCTTCTTTTCAATACATACTCAGAAATCCAGCTGAATGATCGTATTGGCTGTCTATCCACAACAATTCGAGTGATTTAACACAATTGTACCGCAATTTGTGGGACCGGCAGCTGCACAAAGGGAACAACATGTTCAGTACCCTGCAGGGCTCGACATCCACGGTAGAACATAACTGTGACCTTACTTAGCCCTGGAAGGCACCTTACATTAGGACTGACCGCACAGTCAGTGAACCATTCTTCAGGCGTCACACACACACAATGGCCTTCCAGGTGTTTGAAGTTATGAACAGTATGTCTCTGGAGCCAGAAATCTATGTTTATATAAGCATAAGGTGCAGCGTACTTTCACATAAAGGCTGTATGTATGCGTGTCCGCTTGTGTGCAAGTGTGTGCGGACAGACCGACCACTGAGACTGAACCGAACGACCCTTTAAGTCACCTGGCAGAAAACCAGCACCGCTGCCAAAAACTGCTCTCGCTGTGAAATGGAATGTGACAAACTAACAAATCTGTTCACTTTCCCATACGCAATGCCAACGCCGTTAACATTAACAGCCACGACAACAGAGATGCAAATCTACACACGATAAAAACGGATAACCTGTCAGCTAGACGCCCTCACGTTCAAAGATATTTAAAATGTGCTCCAACTAACTGGGAACCAAGTCACCACATTTCCCAGCATCTCCCAGAAATATAACCATAAATGGAGATGCATTCAACCAAATCTGACAATTTATCAAGTCAAAATCTTCATTTTGATTGTTGATGCCAAAAATGTACCAAGAACATATCAGAAGCAGACCCACAGACGTTGGCCGCCGTGGACACTAAGGGGGTGGGTGCACGCCCTTCCCGTTAGGACACACTCACAAAATTCCTGGTAAATGTCAGTTTCACTATTAGAAATGGCTCTAACCAGAAAGAGTCATAAATCCCACTAAGGTTATCCCAAGAGGAAGGATTGCTCAAGAGCAGGAGGTAACAATTACAATGCAATAATGTACTGAGAGCACATATAGACACTTTAACTGGATAATTGCATTTTAAGTGAAAAGGCCATAAGAAACAGAAATATTTTGATAATCAATTTATCATTTCAGTCATTTTTTGAGGTGAAATTTTTAAACATTTGCTGGTTGTAGCATTTCAAATATAAAAAAATGCTGCTTTTCTTTGACATTTATGATGGCAAATTAAGTCTCTTTAGGTTTTTGGACTGTTGTTGGTCAAAAGAAGCAATCTGAAGATGAATTTTGAAGACTTTTGGCTCTGGAAAATTGTGATGAACATTTTTCACAATTTTTTTGGACGCTGATTTAGACGATTAATCAACAACGAAAATCACTGTTGGTTGCAGACTTCCAACACATTTACTATTATGCTTTTATACGTTGCTGCCAGTTTATTATTAGCTTCGCATAGCTCAAACTAAAGCAGCAGCCCTGAAGTGAGTCTTGCCTTCAAGAAGGCAGCAGTTTTTGTCGAAATCAACGTCTTTCTAACGTTTAATCTTACCCCAATACTGTAAACATATACCTCTACGTTTCAATGCAATACAATTAAACAGCACTAAAATGACTACAAAGATACTTCCACACCTCTCGAGAACTTGGATTAGGATGCATCTGCAGGGTTTTTGTATTGGACTGCATCATATTTTTATTTTAATTGTATATGCACTACATCCCCCAGTGAAAGTAATCAGCTGAGTTTTATTGTGTTCAAGCAGCAAAATTAGCAACAGTCAGATGCTTGTAAAATATTCAAGTGGCTGGTGGATTTGCTCCACTCACCTGCATAAAAAACCCAGTGTTAATCTACTGAGTATCTGGTAAAATCTGTACATTCACAAGCCACCTGGCCAGTTGACAAAAAGTAAATTCTGCAGCCTGTGTTCAAGTGTGCAGACATGTAAATGTAAAATATGAGGCTGTGGTTGCTGCTCAACTTGTCAGTTATAAAGAAATAAAAAATCTACAACTGCAGCAATGACGGGTAGTGAATGGCAATGACAACACCTGACAAATCCAGCCTGACATTTACTAGCGTCCAGCAATTCAGTCTTTTGCTGTCCAGAGCTGAAATTACTGAAGTGCAAGTTAAGTCTAGATTTCAGTAAAGTAACGTGGCATGCGGTTATCACTCTCCACTCCAATTCACCCTTATCAAACACCCCGACTTTCAACCCTCGTGTTCACCATCACATCATCAAGTTCGTGAAATTTCTTAACTGCCGTGTACATTTCAACCGGCTGATGCAACACAAGCATGGTAACACCCTGAAACCCAGACAGCATGCTACAGAAAATTAAAACCCGGAAGGATGACTCACTTTGATGGTATTGGCGGGTGTTAGGAATTAACACTACTATAATAAAGACTACATTAAAGTAGACTTAAAAATAGCTTTACTTACGGACACCGCTGACCAAACCGGGCGATGTTCACTTGTCTACCTAACTGATGGTCCATCCGCGCGGTACAGAAACACCAGCTACTAGCTACGTGGCTGAGCTTGGTTCTCGCGTGGAACCAATGTTGCCTTCAGGGATTACGGAAACAGCGTAATTGCCTCGTGTACACACAAACTCGTGCTTCTGGTGTTTGTATTATTGACCATTTCAGCGGCCGTATATGACCGCTTTGGTAATGAAACTGAATCGTAATAAACGGATATTGTGTCAATATTTTTAGCATTGTAAATTAAATATAATATTTCATTTATTAATATATCATATGAATTAATGTACGGTTGTTTATTTTTAATGCTGAAATGAATGTTTTTTCCCTCCATAATATAACATAAAAATAAAGACATTCAAACACAAACTTATATTTCCATACCCCATTTTCACTATCATCATAATATAATATCCTTATACAACTATAACATGCATAACAAATTTACATGTATAAATGTATTTATATGGCACACTGTCTTGTTTCTACTGTCTTTACATTTTTCCGTGTGTTACTGTCAATTCTCTACCTATTTCTTTTCATTTATTTTTATTTATGCCGTTTTATCCGACAGCACCTGCCTTAATCTTTATTTATATTTTCAGTACTATATATAGTGTTATGCACGAATATGCCACAGCATATTACTTGTAAGTGAAAACCTACTTGGCAATTAAACCGTTTCTGATTCTGAAATAAAAACAAACAGATTTATTGACAACCCAAATTAATCATAGTTTATTTAGGGGGCGATGCTCTGGGGTGCTTTATTTAAATTGACACATAAATAACGACAAAATAAATTTATTTTGTATTAAAGTCCGTCTTCTTTAAGTATAATTTATTGGATTTTCAGAAATTCTGCACTTTTGGTAGGTCTTTGAAAGCAGCGTTACGGTCATTCCACGCCTTAGTATTACCACTACTAGCAGGATGTGCTAGTAGTCGGCTCGGACCAAAACAATGAATGAAAACACCGAGAGGACAACGCGACAAAGTGTCGAGCTGTGTTTTATAAAAACGCAGAAAATAACTGAAACGTTTCCCGCCCTCAATATGTCTCCGTTTGTACTTTTTGCCTCGGTTTTCCGTGTAATGTTAACGTACACAGTTGACTAGTTTCATCAATCCCCGCTCAAATGAGAAATTTACGTAAACCTATTAACGAGGCGTCAACCACTGTGGATAAACTGAGACAGAACTCGTCTTGGAACGTTCGTATTCGAATCTAGAACGTTAAACACCACGCTGATATGAAAAGCGCAGTGTTCTTTTTAAACATTAGTGCGCCGATACAACTGACAACACATGAGGGAAGATTGCATCAGTCAATGAGTATAGTAGGAAGTACACGGTACATGCGGGGCGAATTCCGCTAGAACATAACTTAGATCATTTAAAAAAAAAAGAAAAAGAAAATATTTTAGTGTGACAGTGTAAAACGATGAGGGGGTTTACCTTCAGTATCTTCGGGTTGATGGTCAAAGGACACAGAGGAAAGGACAGAGATGCTCAAGTCGTGGTCGCTGATGAAATATCCCGCTCGTGTGAGAGTGGTGCGGTTTTCATCAGCTGGGAGGGGCGGGAACTATAAACAAACTGACGCAATTGGGAGGAGGTGGAGCTTTCCGCTCATGAATGGAAAAATGGACATAAGAATGTTTGCATTTCTGATTAAACTTTGGGTCAGCATACGGGAGAGCTTGAACTACAACTAAAGAGGAAAGACTACAGATTTTTTAAAAACGCATAAAGTGAACGCGTGTGTTATAGAACATCCTGTGTTCTGAGAACTGTGTGCGCGCGTAGTACGAATGCCCAAATATGGCAGTTTGCGTCAGTTTCCTCCCCCCCAGCTATGTATAGGCCGTGGCTTCACAGTCTCTACACTAGTTTATATCCGCTCGCTGCTTTGTTCCACAGATTAAAAGAAAAGGAGGGAAAGACCAAACTGTTTCTTTCATGTGCATTTGCACCCAGTGACCTGGGAATGCTGGAGGATCAGTGGTGGTGTCAAACAATGTCATTTTCAACATTTTGTTTTCATGTCACTCACTGACCGAAGCCTCACCGTGCTACATGTAATCCAAAATCTGGACTTGTGCATGATGAAATTCTGCATCAGGACTGTGGGGGGCGGTTCAAGAATTAGAGACCCAGTGCAGTCCGATGCAACACCAAAACTTTATGGCATCAGACTTCCAGTCCAGTCCAGTTTGATCCAGTGTGCAAGATTTAATGGGACGTATAGAGCTCAACAGTACCGCCCACTTTGTCGGAATTTCCAATTAATTCAGTCAATTGACATTTCAGAAAATCCTCATAGGAAGAGTTTTAGGTCCTGGAAGCAAGCCAGCTAACTGCGGGATGACTTGTGATGATTGGGAAATAGAGGTACAAGATTGTGTAAATAACTATTTTAAGAGTGAAGAACTACTCATCCCAGCCCAAAGCCATTGTGAATGATGACTGCTTCTTCTCAAATTTAACTTTTGTCATTATTATAGTGCTTTCACTATTAATAACAGATCTGTTATATGTTGTAGCTTGTGTTGTGTGTGTATATATAAATTATGTTCACTGCAGCATAAGGACATTATTAGCACAATTCATATTAGCTACCAAAGGAGCTAGTCTGCAAGTGGATGTTTACTGGGCAATTATTTCCATAGTGACACCGAGGTCCGCCAATCAAAGACCTGGCTGTTACAACTTAGAATTGAACAACTTAGAATTTTTCAAACAGTGGCTCCTGA
>JAJHUR010089508.1:0-18934 GCA_027495735.1 Lutjanus campechanus
ATGTGTGTGAGTACTGGGGGAGAAAAGAGGGAGAGAAACCGCTGTGCTGAGGGGAAAGGTTAGAGGAAAAGTTAAGGTAGTTCTTCTAAGTTTTCTAGACGCTATTGCTGGCCCCCACACTAGAGAATAAGTGGGCAGATTTGTTGACCGATCAGACGCTGAACAGATTAACTTTCTGCATGATCCTGTTTGAGGGGTTTACAGACACAATCTTAACTTTATCCCTGATTTTCGTAGTCTGAAGTGGAACAGCACTGGAAAATTTGTGTTTTTCTTAGGTCACATTTGATCATGCACTCTTTTTGTGAAATACCAAATCCTTGAAATCACCGGTCCAAATCATTTAGCATAAATGCCAAGTGTGTGGTCCTGCATCTTGACTGAATTGTACTAGGGGGTGTCATGATTCCCCAAATCCATAATACAATTTGACTTTTTGAGGTCACATTCAATTCAAGTCGATACTTCAGGTGGCAAAGAAAAACAACAATGACTGAACTTTATTCCTGTTGTTGTTTTTTCCCCCCTGTGACATCGAATTAGATATCAAGAATTGTGGAAATTCACTAGTATTGGTATCGACTTCTTTAGAAAGGCTCCGGTGTGTCATCTTTGAAATCGTTCACAAAAAGATCACAAAAAGTAGTTTGAGTAAGAGTCTAGAGCTCGAATCGTCACACTAAAAAATACTTTAAATGGGAGTTTTTTTGTGTGCGGATCTCTTTTCTCTATTAAGAATTGACAATTCTGCCTTTGATTTGGATGACTGATCAACTGAATCGATTCTCCATGCTGAAATTGTGACACCCCTCCTCTAAAGCCAATGAGGGTGAACTCACCGAGAAGCTTCACTAACCAGATGTTGCAGCAACTTGCCTTGTTTGAGCCTTTGGACTAAAATACTGAAAATTAGTTAAATCTGTTGTTACATCTGTGGTCTTCGACGTTATTTTTTAGCTGAGATTTGAAAACCTTGGACCAGGCATGAGCACTATAAGAATATTTCAAAAACTTCCTTGGCAAACTTAAAGAAAATCATTCAGTCCTTTAAGTTTCATTTCTAATGTTAAGAGGCTTCAATCAAAGGACATCATCAGGGGCTTGAAGTAACAAATCAGTTTTAAAATTTGTCAAAAGGGAAGCGATGTTGGTGGTAGTGAGGAATCATCAGTCACTATCAGCCAGAGATGAACAGGGTGAAATCAGAGGAGGTTAAAACTACTAAGACTAATGTCCTGAGAAGAAAGGAACGGTTCTCACCATCTCCCTGCACGTCTGAGGTCCATAGTGTCAAGTTGTCACGTAGCAACTGCATGATAAGTGTTGAGTCCTTATAGCTTTCCTCGCTCAGCGTATCCAGTTCTGCAATGGCATCGTCAAACGCTTGCTTCGCCAACCTGTCAGCAGAGGGGACACAGTGACACGTGTAAACAGGCGGCAAAACGCACAGGTACTGTTTTCATACAATATTTTCTCCATTGACAGTCTGTCTTTGATTCTATTAACAGCTCTTCTGAAGCGACAGGTGCCAGGATGGAAATTAAATCTGTTCCGTGTCAGGACTGTTTTCAAGTAGCATAGTTCCTGAGAATCATTTAGCAAACATCCTGGAGCATCAGCAGCCAACAGCTGGAACACAGTTTCTTTTCATGTGGAATTTGAGCCACATCTACAAGTGAGGATAAACAAAAAAACAAACAAACAAAAAAAACACGTGGATGTAATTTACCAGACTGGACAGAAGTGGCAAATTTCTGAGCAGGCCTTTTTCTGATAAATTGAAAGGTGCACTCAGATTTTTCGCCTCTAGAGGGCAGAAAAAAAACAAACAAGCAATATTCTTCCTCATTTTAGCTGCAGTTTGGCCCCCACCAGCTGAGAAAAAATGTTTTAGTTTATTCTGAAACAGCCTAAATTCAACCTTATTTTCATTTTCTGGATCAAACCACTGCCAAATCGTGCAGGCTTTACAAGTTGTCATCTGTCTGACTTTGCTGATAACATCTGGGGTTGAGCGGGCCATTGAAGCACTCACGCTGGGCGAGATGGGCTGCAGCCCCGACTAGTGGCGGGTGGCTGCATAACAGCTTAGAGGCAACAGTTAACGGGCACTGTACACGAATAAAACAATGACAAATAGTTCAACCGACTAGTATTTCTGGTGATGACGTTTAATCGTATCGTCGACTAATCATGCACATCCCTGGTTTCTATCACTCTTCTCTGCTTCCTTCACAGTTAGCTTTGTGGTTTGTCGTGATCTAGAAACTCGGTTTGTGAAGTTTACACCCTCTACAACAACACAGCTAAAAAAGTGCAAGCTCAAACTTGTTTAACAGCCACGCCTTTCACCTTCTCTCATCAGTTAACCACAAGAATGTTGTCACCAGCTTTTACTAACTGTCCCAGCTAAACCTATATATATATATATGTGTGTGTGTGTGTGTGTATGTAGTATATATACACATATATGCACATATACAAATACTCCCCTATAATTCTTCAATGATCTGTTTTATCCTGTTGTTGTGATGCACAAAGGAAAAAAAAAGAAACGCTCAACTTGAAGAATCTCAGTTGACTGTGGGGTCTCCGACTGATGACTCCAATCTTCGATTTTCTGGGCCCCAAAACGTTTTATGTACTTTTTATGTCCTTCCAAAAACACTAACACTAAGCATTTCAAAAGGCAATCCAACCAGACCAATAAAACAATAAGGAATGGAGTTAAGTGAATTCACATCCTTTTAAAGTTGGATGCACCAGACAACATGAAATGATCACACGTACCTGCAAGCACGGTCTGGCGAGTTGAGGATTTCATAATAGAAAACTGAAAAGTTAAGGGCCAGTCCCAGACGAATGGGGTGCGTTGGAGGGAGTTCGATCAGGGCGATGTCGTTAGCAGCTTTGTACGCAACCAAACTGTTCTCTGCTGCCTCCTTCCTGTCGTTGCCTGTGGCAAACTCTGCCAGGTACCTGTGGTAATCTCCCTTCCTGAGCACAGGGAACAACACAGTCAGATTTCACACATGTGGATTACAAAAAAACATATATAACAATTTAGAGTCCAGGGCACCGACACGTCTGACAAATGCATTAACAAACCAGCAAGTTACAGCATTTAACAGAGCCCACTAACAGAGAGCTGAGGTTTTCCAACAATTGTTAAAGCTTGGTTTGAAACTGCTATTTTTTCTTTAACACCTTTTACAAATTGTCACACTCTTGTCACAGCATATCCCATTTAAATATTGACTCACAGTGGGAGTTACTACAGTCTTTTTGTAATTTATGGCAAATATCGACTTCATTATTATGGTCTTTTGTATTACTGTCTCTCTTGCTGGTGTTTTAACATAAAAAAAGAACTGATTTTTAGGGTGTATGCATGTATAATACAGGCTGGAGAGAGTCAGAATCTTAGTCAAGCGAAGCAGGACCGAGCTGAAGAGCAGCACCATATATCAAGCTAACAGCTTTAAGATACAGATCAGCATCTACAGTCTAGATAGTAATGAGCCGAGTGAATAAAGACCTCTAGTGTGGTTAGAAGTGAAATCAAAAGACTGCTGCAGTCTGAAGGGTAGAGTACAGAAGTTCATAAAGTTTAATAGAAAGAACAAGTCTGCACAATTAGCTTGCATTTCACTATTGCAGACTGAACATAGGACAATCTTAGTTTTATATCTGCAACAATTAATCAATACCAGTTTTTCATAGCTGATACCAATATTGAAACCATGAGTATCTGCTGATACCAATCTACCAATCTTTTCTCTCTCTTAAGCAAGCTGTTAAAGTCCACCTCCAGTCATGTTTTAAACAAGATAGAATTCTCTGTAAGAAGTAAGAAACTGAGTCTGTTTTTTTTTTTCAAATAGAAGTTCAAATATCCTGTTAGAATGGCTTACATATAGCTCTAGATTTTGCCTTCATTTACTATTAAAGGATTCATGAATATGCAAACATTCCTGCCCTCTCCACACATCCAACCCCTAAGTGCTGCCCCTAGCTTCTCCTATGTTTTGCTAGCTAATCACAGCAACTAGCTCCATCTGGCTTCTCCTGTCGGCTGGGCATCACGGCTAATGATATGTATATAACACAATTAACAGGATTGGTTTCTTAGGTTTATGACATCATATACGCGGCCTGACTGAATCCATTTATTTTTTTTAGACTGCTCTTGCTCACTGCAGTTTCAAAGCTAGAAATGCTCAGACATAGTGTGTACTGCTCATTTCTCTCCTGATAACCTGACAAGGTTAAAAACATGAATTTCAATGGAGGGGGTCTTTAATAATACATTTGTATAGACGCATTTTGCTTAACCTAGCCATCTAAAAACTACCAAGCTCAAAATGTGAAACATATTCTACAATAGCTTGAATTTACAATAACTTGTGCAGTAACTCACTGTGCAATATATACAAATTTGTTCTTACGCTGTTATGATTATAGCTTGATGCGCTTTTTAAAATAATTCCTACATCCATTCTCATATTTCTATTCATCTTATATTTTCCATCTGCTGCAGTTGTACATTTTGAACATTGTGTTATATTGTAGATAAGGCACATGCACCTTTACTTCTTATTGTATAGATTTGTTATTATACCTGATACCCAATCAAATCAGGGCTATAACTGTACATCTGCCTGACCTTATTATATAAATTGTTATAACGAACTTGTGTAACTGAAAACGACACTCATATTAGATACATACATTTTGTAGTAGAAAACCTTAGACTCTCCCGTGGTTGCAGCTAAGATGAGGTGCTTGTCCAGTACATCCAGAATGTCGTTGCAGATTGATTTCAGCTCTTTCTCAACCTGTAGGCAAAAACACACAAACACTGCTGTCAACAGTCTGTGGAGTTACACAAAACCTCACAGGTGTTGGAAACAAATTTCCTTTGAATATTAAAAAGGAGAAATTAGGTTGCAATTTAGCGCCGATTTGATTAAACTCTGCTGAGATTCACTGTCAAACTAAAAACAGAGATCTCAAAAATGTAAACATATTCATGTTTATGGGTAATGACTAAAAGTAAACCATTTTAAAAATATGCATATAAACTCAATTTTTATTTTAAGTCCTGAGTACAAACTTTCTAGAGCTTCAATGATTAGCTGATTAATCGACTGAAAGAAATATAGTTGCCAACTATTTTGATAATCCATCGATTATTTCAGTAATTTTTCCAGCAAAAATGTCAAACAGTGTCTGGTTCAAGCTTCTTTTTAACAACTAAGACTGAAGTTAATCATGTTTTATCTAGGGCTGCGACGTCTATAAAATGTCAGAAAATAATGAAAAACGTCCATCGCAGTTTTCAAAGTCCAAGGTGACGTCTTTAAATGTCTCATTGTCAGTCTAAAACCCAAAGATATTCAGTTTAATATGATAAGCAAAGAAAATGGGAAATCTCAATATTTGAGAGGCTGAAAAATAGCATTTTGTGCCATTTTGCATGAAAAATTACTTTAACAGTTGATCGATTATCAAAATTTTTTGATCTTGCCAGATTTACTTGCCTAATATGGCATTTTATTTGCCCTGGGCAAGCGGACAATCCTTATTGCTGAGCCATGAATTAAATGCAGAATTATATCTGAACTGAAGAGTTGCAATATTTAGAGAATTAGTCAGCAACTTTGATAACTGAATCATCGTTTCTGCTCTTTTTTTTTTGTCATTTGTGACAGTTAGTGAGCAGTCTTTGGCTTTTGGACTGTTGGACAATGATTGGACAAAAGAAGCTGACAATTTGGCCTCTGGAAATTGTGACGGGCATTTTTCACAATTTCTTTGACATTTTATTAACAAAAAGATCAGTCATTAATGGAAATGATCATTAATTATAGCCCTAAAAAAATCCATATTCTGCCCACCACCGCACCAGCAATAGTTGAAGTGGGCAGATATACAAGGGGCAGCTTTTGGGGCCGTCCCCATGGAGGCATTTGTCAAAAACAAGCTGCCTGGGTATTGTGCGACTCAGTTCAAGGGTCAGTGTCAGCCATCTAAATCTGACATTTAACATCACTGTAAGTCAACATGTCCTTGTAAACAAAACAGCTCCTTCTTTGGATATGGCCTTTACTCGTCTGAAGGAGAAGGTGAGAGAATTTTATTAGTGGTGTCAGTTACAGACCTGCAACAATTTGTTGATTAACTGATTAGCTGGTTGATCAGAAAATTAGTTGCCAACTATTTTGATAATGAATTAATTTTATATATTTATTTTATAAGCAAAATAATCTTGTCTGTCATTCATGAGAGTAAATGAAGAGTCTTTGGGTTTTGGACTTGGTAGGACAAAATAATTTACAGATGTCAGTTTGGGCTCTGGGAAATTGTGACAAGCATTTTTCACAACTTTGATATCTTAGAGACTCAACTAGCAATTAAGGAAATAACTGGCAGATTATCAATAGTGAAAATAATAGTTAGTTGCAGCCCTGGTTACCTGGTAACTTTTGTAGCCCTAGTTTTCCCTGGGCTGTTCAATAGGCCCACAACTGAAGAAATGCAACATACAGAGACCGAGGCATCACCTCAACAGTCACAAGACCTTGTGAATTTTGCTAATTTCACATTTAAGTCCCATCATCATCAATGATCAAATGTGTGGTGTAAGTTATGTGACAAAAACACAGCTTTCTCATATCTGAGTGTGGGTGAAATCAATTATCCTGTAAAATGGGGGGGTGGGGGACTGCGGTGCTGCATTGCACTCAGTGGTGCCACCAGTGACTGGGAGGTTCTTTGCAGCAGAAAAAGTGTTGATTTATGGTCAGTGCCTACCTCATTACTTCACTCAGACAAGTGTTGTTGGCCTGTGAAATCACACCATTTCCTCTTAAAGTGAAGAGGCCAGTCGAGGAGAGCTTAAAGAGTCCTGCCAAGAAGGCTCAAGCGTCTGGCATCTTGCCAACTCGGTATGGAAATTTGATTACCTGAGAGTGCACCGACTACACTTATCTCCAGGAAATCAAGGTAGGTAGCCATTTCAACTTAGATCTCCTTGAATCCACTGGGTTTGTATTGACCCTACTAAAGACCCTCCTCTGAACTGTCCAATCACAGATTAGCAACCATGACTAGGCATGACAAGTCTGTCAAGCTTTGCACTTGTCTACACGTTGAAGTCGAGTGCACAGGGCTCCAAGCCTAACGAGCAAAGCTCAGCATCTCATGAGTTTGGTAGGTGGTGTCTTTTTTGTAGTCTTTCAAAAACATAAAACACAAAAGCAAACATGCGAGGAAGGGGTTAAACTTTGTCTTTATCTGCTCTGCTGTAAGCCAAAAACTTGCATGTTCAGGTAACTACCTTACGAACTGCAGCAACATTACCTCCAGGTAAATTTCTGTTAGATACCACTGCACTGGCTAAAACACACCGTCATCAGCTAGAAATGAGAAGCCTGCTCGCTTGTGGAATTGAAGACCCAAGGTTTCAACAATTACTCCCAGTTTTGATGTTAAATCTGCCACCATTATCACTGTAAACTGCATATGTGCAGTGTGAGAGTAGAAAGCTTGACAGGAGTGGCAACAGTAACTGAAACAGGGTGTGGTGTAGTCAAGTGTTAATTCAGGACACTGTGAGCAATAAAAGCCAGAGATATTTGTGCTACTAACTAGTGGAAGAGAATCTGAGACTGCAACAGGGCCAACGGTGACTAATTTTTCTCCAGCTTCCCGCCAAAAGCTGACCAAATCACTGTGCTGCATTGAGATTCACAGAAGACTGCTAATGTTTTGTTGGAGTCTGTTGCAGACATCAGCACAGACAGATTTCAGCTGTGAGATTTTGTCTCATCAAAACTTCTACCTACAACTTTCCACAAAAGGATGGAACAAACACCTCAAAAAACAGTGCTGTGAAATTTAGACCATTATAGTGTTTCTTTAATAAATATTTAAGACCCTCCCAAAGAGATTTTTAGTATACTTTCTAAAGCTTTTTATTAATAAATGTGCATTTTATATATCAAGACTAGCTATCCTGAAAAATACCTGAATCATCATAATCAAAACCCCATAATTGAGAAACCTATAAGGATACAATTTCATCATTTACAATCAGTGAAAGTAACCAGTTGGGTCTAAAACTGTGTCTGACCGTTTTCCTGTATTCTCGGATCATCTTTAGTTTGTCTTCTCCGCCTTTGTTTTCTTCTTTCTGTTCGAGGCTGCTGATTATCCTCCAGGAAGCTCTTCTAGCTCCGATCACGTTCTTATACGCTACTGACAGCAGGTTCCTCTCCTCCACCGTCAGCTCCACGTCCATACTTGCCACCTTCTTCATCGACTCAACCATTTCTGTGGAGAGACAGTGAAACATATGGCATAAGGCATGGGCTAGTTTGCCTCATGTACAATTGTCAGTCTGAATGTTTTCCCCATATTAATCATTAATTCAATCACTCCTCTGTCACAAGGAAACACAAGACACAAGTGAGAATTGTCCTCTAACTGCCCTTTTTCTTGGCTTTGACGGAGCTTTTGCCAGGTCAGGCTTGTTTAATGGTTACTACGAATACATTAGCATGTCTAATATTGTCATTTTTAGCTGATCATTGATATACTGATAACTAACACACAGATCGGCCAGTAGGCAACCTGAAATTGCAGTACAGAAATGCTTTCTCTATTTTTCTCTCTCTTTCGATTTAGGTTTGTCCAGTCTGACACTTATTGGATCGAGTCTAATTATCCCTCAATTTATTCCAGACCAGGTCCGACTGTCCCCTGGGTCCCGTTTGGATTGGATCACTTTTTCAAAAATGAATTCATGCATGTCAGATTCAGACAGGATTTTCACAAAAATACTGGTCCTGTGACGACCTCTGTCAGAGTGCTGATTTATTTTTAACTCAGTACAGTACATTTATCATTACAGATTGTGAAATGTGCCAAATGTTGGGTGAGCATTCCTATGACAGTCAAGCACTGGTGTTAAAAGTCATTTTGACCTATCATCAGGCCCTGTAGTGGGGATCAGGCTGTACTGTCATAAATTTACTGAGCCCACTGACAGGTGACACCATTCTTCAACCCTGATCTAATGCAGCTTTTAAAGGCTTTTAACTACCTGTGAATCCGACTGTCGCCCAAGCAAAGAGCAGACACTTGACTGGGCTTTATATTGGCATTGTATCTGTTTAGGCTAAAACACTGGCTAGTCTCTCAAATAGCCACTTATTATTTGCTAACTCAACTTGGAATTATCACCTCAATCGGAGAGTACCGTCTGTGTAAAGAAACCAAAACATATTCACAAGATGCTGAATTAAGAGAATTTTCAAAATAGTTGTCGATTAATAATCAACTAATCGTTGCAGCACTAGTTGATTAACTGGCTGATTATTTTCTCAATTAATCGATTAATTGTTGTATATCTATAAAACATCAGAAAATTGTACAAAATATTGATCAATGTTTCCCAAAGCCCAAGATAACATCCTCAGATGTCTTGTTTAGCTCACAACCCAAAGATATTCAGTTTACTATCAGAGTGGAGTAAAGAATCCAGAAATTATTCATCATCATAATCCACAAATACTCATTATTTAAGAGGTTGGAATCAGGAAAATTTGACAGTTTTTCTTAGAAATGTACTCAAAAAGATTAATAATCGATTAATTCGATTAATAACAGCAGCTCTAGTAACAACAGGTTGACCAACATTCGCCTATTGCTTTGCATCAACAAGTAACGACAGCAGGGGTTGTTGTTTATGTACATTTAGAAGAGAACGTTAGGATAAAAAGCATGATTTCTTTTGTTCATTAATCATTAATAGAGACCTTGTTTTCTGAGGAAAATCGTGCCCAGTGGTAGACAATGAAAACAAGGCTTATAGGAAACCAGTCTAAATGCAGATGGTGTCATTATTCTGCAGCCATTACATTATGCAATAAACTTATACTACTTCATAATGATCAGTTAAAGTACACTAAAAAGTTGACTATTTCCATTTTAAAATGTTGGCTTTGCAAAAGAGACACATCAGCCTTTAGCGGATCTTCACTAAAATGTTTCGCTCAGCTGTGTGTTTAGGTTAGAAAAGGTACATTGGCCAACATGATTTTTGAAAATTTCAAAGTTTCAAATATGGATGCTGACCACAAAAAACCCAGTGCCAATCCGGCTCAACCTGCCGTCATTTGCATGGCATTTCATGAAGTGCCACTGTCATGGTTAGAGCTGCAACGATTAATCAATTATCAATCAGCTATTATATAAATCACTAACTATTTTGATAAACCAGTGAAGTCATTTCTTAACTAAAAAAAAAGTCAAAATTCTATGATTTCAGCTTCTCAAATGTGAATAATTTCTGGTTTCTTTACTCCTTTCTGACAGCAAACTGAATATCTTTGGTTTGTGGAAAATAAAACAAGACATTTCATCTTGGGCTTTTGAACAGTGTTTTTTTGTTTGTTTGTTTTTTTACATTTCATGGATCAAAGAACTAATTGATTTATCAAGAAAACAAGAAAATGACTGACAGATTAATTGGTAATAAAAATAATCATTAGTTGCAGCCCTAATCACAGCACTAAACTGTAAATTTTTACTATGTTCACCACCCTCAGGTCTCCTGTCACATCATCATGATGTGGATGATCAAATTATCAACAGTCTATTACAAGATGACCTGGTGTGTGTGTGATGAAACAAATCAAGACTATTTGTACAAACGCATTACAGAGTCTTTTACTTTAAAGCAGCTTATTCAATTTAAATTTGAACAATGACTAAGACATTTTAAGTGCTGACTTTCAGCTTTTAAGATTGTCGTTAGGCACAGTGGTTTCATTGGGACTCATACTTAAATTGTTGTGATTAAAACTGCTCACAGTGTATTCTGTGGATTTTCCAAAGAAACCAGGAGGTCACTGACAAAAAAAAAAGTGGAGCAGATATCTCAGAGAAAACGAAAACATCAAGACACTAAAACTAACCGCATGGCTCAATGACACTTTGAGGTAATATTTAAAACTGTTTCCTCCATTATAATTATTAACATTTCAAGGTAAAGAAACATTGATTTTCCAAATTGAAAATAAGCACATCATCCTCCCATTAACAAAGAGTTTAACGCACGCTGCAGAACCTTGAAAGGTTTCTGTCATCCTCAGTATTTTATTAATGGAGTGTCTGGGACACTGCCCGAGTATAAACTCCTCTAATGCACAGATTCACCACCTATGGGCACGTACTGTGGGAACGGCGTCGGGGTGTAGAACCCGAGAGCTGTATGCGTTGTCGTTCTTGTATTTTTACATTCCACATCTTCAAGGTGAGTCAGTAGAGTATGGTGCGAAAATGTAGAATCCAGAGACAAAATGGCAATGAAAGCAATTTGACACTCACATCTGAAGGAGCAACTAATCAGCACAACAAGCTGTTTCCCTGGGGATTAACATAAAAACAGACACAATAAGGGGCTCTTCAATCAAATAACCAGAAGCAGTTCAAGAAGGACTTGCAGGAATTTAAACACCTAAATAAATTAAACTGACTGATTAAACTGAATTAAACTGCTTCTGATATAGTTTGTGTCATTACTGGATAAACATGAGACTATTTTGAACAATAGATTATGCTATTATGGGTAATGTGGAAATGGTTCCCATGCTAAACATGCTACCCTGGAGGTAATAGCAGCGTGTCAATCATTTGGCTTTTAGCTTCACAGACAGGGTGTTATCTGCAGAAGCCAATAGCAGGGCTCTGTGCAGCATGCTGAAGAAACCTGATACATGATGGTTGCAGGCCAGGAGGAGAACTATGCTGCTTTGATCACTTTACCCTCCAGCCCAGCCTGTACTCAAACAAACTGAATGACCTCTCAATGCTTTTTTAAACATTTTCTCAGCATTACAAGCTACACAGATCTACGGCCACAGGATGAGACAACCTGGGCTTCAGTGGAGTTTGGGGAGGAAGCGTGTTCCCTCCATTCTTCAGTGTGAAAGGTTGTGTCTAAAGTTTTTTTTTTTGTCCATTCTGGGCTGCTGTAGAAACATGGCAGTTCAACATGGCAGACGCTGCAGAAGAGGACCCACCCTAGATTTACAGGGCTATTTCTAGGTTAACCAATACACCAATTCTTATTTTCAGATGAGTATGCACTAATTACAACATACTTATGAATATTATATTCCATTTCTGCCATATTGTGCCTACAGATACGAGTAAATCTTACAGACTGAACCTTTACACTGCAGATTGTGTTTTCAGTTTTCTCAACACCATTATCTTTAGCTTCCACCCACTGTTCGCAGAGCACGCAACAGATTTTGGATGATTCTTAAAATGCACCTTGGGAGTCATACTTAAAGTTTACCTTAGACTTTTTATGAAATAAACAGAATGGAGTTCTTAACCTGATGATTTAACTGGGGGAGTTAAATGCTGATCCAAGCTGTACAAGTGCTTCAACTGTGAGTCATGTAACATTTGTCTATGGGAAAAATGAATGGGACTTTAGCTTCCAACAACAGGGTGCTCAAAATAGCTCCTCCCACTTCACAACTCTCCAACCCTCATTTGGACACCAACTTCCAGGGCTGCTATAAAAGGACATTACAGTCGATCTTCAAAGCTGAAGTTTGTGGAGTCTACAGTGTGCTCTAAGAATGAGACACTTAAGGTTGTCAAAAGAATTGAAATATCACTACTTTTCAACGGCACGTCCAAAAACAATACAATGCTAACATTTTATGGTATCAAAAGTACCAAAAAGTTATTTAAAAAAATGATCCAAGTACTCATTCTTCAGACAGTGTTCAGTGACAGTTCGGTGACAAACTTCATATTATGTAAGGCTTAATTACAATTATTACAGTATGTCCAAGCGCAATATTCAAATTGCAGAACCAAAATTAATTTTTTTTTTCATTCACCATATTCACACAGTGGCCATGTTCCTCTGACGTCACCCTCAGGGTGAGAAGCTCAAATGTCGTACTGCTGTGTTCCAGGTTACAAGTCATATTTATGTAGAGAACCTGACAAACTGTTATGATGATTATGATTTCACTGTTTCTTAACCAATCGGCAACTGAAAAGACAAAAGATAGTCAAAGTGTGGAGGGACATCAGCCCATATTTTCAAGCCAAAATTACATATTTGATTATTTATTAGCTACCATTACACATTACATGTTAGCATTCAACTTCCTAGCTAAAAATCACTGATATGGCTAAATTATACAATAGGAAAAGCAATTAATTCTGAAATATTAAGACACATCTTTGACAGATTTATTTAAACCTGGAAATAAAACACACGGGATGTAATCAAGCTTGCAGTGTGATGTTAACTGCCACTGTCTGTTTTTTTGTTTTTTTTGTCTCTTTACTTACAAAGCTTTTTACTTGAATTGTTGTTTAGTTACACTCTAATGCACTGTTACCACCACTCTAATGCACTGGTTACCAGTGCATTGGACATGATCTTAAGTGTTGGTTATCATACTTTTATGTTGGATGTAATCTACATGGAAGTAAGCTCTCCAGTGAGCATGAGGTCACATAATGTCGCTGACTTAACCAGAACGTTAACAATAGTCTACAATGCAAGCTTGATTACATCCAGTGTGTTTTACTTCGAGCCTTAGCGTTAAATTCATGTGTCCATAATGTGCGTTGATATTTCAGAATTAATTTACGCACCTCCTATCATATCATCTATAGCTAGGAAGTGGTTGAATGCTAACATTAGCTGTTGTGTAACAGAAGATAACAAGTTGATCAAATATGTTATTTCAAGCTTGAACTGTGGGCTGATGTCCATTGAGATTTTCACTATCCACCGACTTTTCAGTTTGGATGAATCAGGAAGCATGATGATTTGTCAGATTCTCTACATTCATACAACTTGCAACCTGGAGCGCAGCAGTAAGACATTTGAGGTTCACACCCTGCGTGTGGCTTTGTGTATTGTTGTTGAACTTCTGTGGAAAAAGGGTGAGACGGCAGAGGAGGTCATAAAGCTATTGTGTTACAAGCTCGCTGCCGTTTGTGAATGTGTCTTTTAAATGATGTACTTATTCCACATGATTTGTCACCTGTCTCTAAACAGAGATTGAGCGAAGGAGGAGTGGGCAGACACACACACACACACACACACCATGCCAGCACTTTTTGAATTTCCCAGTCTGGGATCAATAAAGTACTCTGTCTGTCTCTGTCTTTCCCAACAGAAGCATTTATCTTGTGATTTTAAGAAGAACGAATATAAAATGATATATAACGTCACCATCCATGCTTCAAATTACCCAGTGATAGAAATTTTAGGCCATACAACCCTCCCTACATAGCATTGTTTAAGATTTGTACTTCCTGTAGAGGTAAACCAGTAGAGTTGCAACAATTAAATGATTATTAAATTAGTCCCCAACTATTTTGATAATTGATTATTCAGTTTGAGCAATTTTTCAAAGAGAAAAAAGTCAACATTTATTCTAGCTTCTTAAATGTGAATGTTTTCTGGATTCCTTACTCCTTTGTGACAGTAAACTGAATATCTTTGGGTTGTGAGCAAAACATCTTGGGCTTTGGGAAGCACTGAGCTACACTTTTTTTGTTTTGTTTTTTACCATTTTAAGACAATTTTAGACCAACCAAGTGATCAATTATAATCAATAGACTAACTGACTATGAAAATAATTATTAGTTGCAGCACTATACTATACATTTATTAACGAACAGCTAATGAATAATCTTAAGGTAAATAAACTTTACTTTGGTAAGAGAACTTCCAGTCAATTTACTGCAAAGAAAAGTTAGCTCAAGCTAAACTTCTGGCCGACATTGTTGCTCAGCCACCTATCACATAGTAGCAATAGTGTCTACCCCGCCTACTCCTGCACACTATTGGTGCAATGGCTCATCTATCAATCAATGCACAAGCCCCCACACAGTCGCACAGCAATGCTGGGCTCATTACAGCAGCAGACGGAATGCCAGCCCTGGTTATCACAAACACATATACAGTTTCTAACTTTAATTAATGCTGCTTAGTCAGCGTCTAGCAAATTCATCTGGTAGAGCATAAATTAATGCCTTATACGAGCTGTTTAAAAAGTAATATCACAGCCTCCGCCCAACACAGCATGATGAACTTACTTAATTTCAAGTTTTCAGCCCTAACGTGTTTTTTTCAGGTTGGAGCAGGTTTCTCTTAACAAAAACACTTGGTAACTCCGGGCGATATGTTAGCATTGACTGTAATTTTCTGATATATTTTTCTTATGAAGCAGCAGCAGCTGCTTGTTGGATCAGACACTGCGGATTCTAATAAAGCACAAGTCATGTTTGATGGGGTGTGGACGTTTGCTGCACTGTCTTTCTGACGGAGTTCGGCATGACGCGTGTCGGGACTGAGGGTCGCGTCAAGAAGGGAGCCCTTGATGTGAGATACTCTCGCGAGACTTGTAGAACTTGTTTCATCATTGCACAAACTAGTCATATCTAATTTTTCGAGGCAGCTGTGATTTAAATCTGTTTATATTTATGGATACAAACCATTCAGTCTCTGTCTTGGAAAATCATGGTTTGAGATAAAATGATTACTCTCGCGAGATCTTGCGCGGGTCTGGGGTTCCCTTCTAGGCATGACCGGGCTGATGAAAGGCTAGCCAGCTAGTTAGCAATGTAGATGGCTAGTGCTAACCAACGGCAGCGGACTAGCTTGGCTCACCAATTAACATAGCTAATGGTACATTTTAAACCAGACACCAGGGAACTCGACAGGGCAGATCAATGCGCTTCCCCACGGACCCGAGCCAGTTAATTTAAACGTTTACTGATTCATTCTGCTGAAGAAATCTCCGCCATTTTGTCTCTCGCCCAACAAATCCATGTGAACTGCTTTACCTGCGTCTCCGAGCCCCCTGCGCAGGGAGACAGAGAGGGAAGAGGGGCCAGGCATTCTGCAATGGTTGTTGGTTAACTACTTAAATTCTGTGTCTTACCGTCATATCTCTCCGCCTGTTCGGCCAGTTTCGCCTGGTAAACTTGGTTCTCTCTGTCGGCCATGGTGCTCGGGCGTTGGGACCGTTCGTAACGTCCCGGTGGAAAGGGAGGATTATCGGCTGCTCGGCGATTCCTGGTGGTGGATCAGCAACAGCACTGCCGCTCCGCTGAGTCGAAGACCCACCGGTAGCACTGGCGTAAAGATGGCGTCGCTAGTCCATCCGGGAAACACACGCAGCAGCAGCAGTCTTCATCAACGCCCACAGCCCCCGCCGTGCCAAGACCCCTGTTCTTATTGTGAATATGCTGATGAAACATCTATCCATTTTAGTCTATATTAAATAACTAAATAAATGAGGCTATGAAATAAATCCTGAAAGAAAGAAATGAGACAATAAACGTATGAATAAATGTAAAAGTAAATCTATAATTAAGTAGGTTTTATTTTACTACATTAAACGACTACATTTATTTATTTCAGGGGGCGTTTATTTCATTGGGCATTTTTATTCATTTATTTGTGTGTTTAATGTGATTTGGAGAACAGAGATTTGGAGTAAGGATGTTCATCATTAATCAATTAATCACTGTAAAAATGCATTCATGGCTTTTTAGTCAATTGTCTCGAAATTGCAGCAACTGCACCTGCATTTGGCATTGTTTTGACTGGCAGAGCAGTTTGTTGAATAAGGTAACTTAAATTTAAAATGAGAAAAACGACAAAAAGTAGACATTATTAATGATTAATCGGTTGCAAGTATATTCAACTATGAAATGCATAAAATCTGGAGAGGCGACTGTGATGACTGAGCAGAACAGAGATGGAGCTGGAAAGATTCAGACTGAAGATTCAAAGAAACAGAAACCCTTTGATGAAATGCTGCTGTAGATAATACATTAATTATCACCTGTTAAAAAGTAACTGATACTCTGTGTAGTTTTTGAGATGAATACTTTGTACTTTTACTTAAGTATTTTTCTAACGCCAGTACTGTTACTTATAATTGAGTGATATTTTAGTAATGTAACAGCACTTGTACTTGAGTACTGACTCTTTCCACGACCAGTTATGTGACTCTCTGTAGTACTCTTAAGGATATGACAAGATGATACAAATCTCCAAACTGTTTTCTTATTATTGGGAAAATTCTGTATTCATAAACAGAAGATTTTTAGTTCACCAACCTCTTAACCTCTTTGTTTTGATTAATTTTAATTTGATGCTTCTTTATTCTCTTGCTTTTAGAAAACAATAAAAAGGCTACACATTTTTTAGAATATTGCAAAAACATGTTTGATGAAAGCCCCTGAAGTCAAATAAATTGATCTTTTCTGATGTCTGTCATGTTCATTTATTTCTTCAAAGATTTTTTTAGTTTTGTATTATTTAATTTTCAACTTCTATTGATTTTTGTTTACATCTTATTTTTTTAATATGTATTTTACATTTTTTGTTGTTGTTATCAGCTATCTATATAATGTGTATGTTGAATACGACAATAAAGGTTTTTTTTCATGGATTGTGCTTCATTGGATTGTGCTTCAGTGAGCAAAATTATGTTGAAGTCATTTCATCTGATAAATTAATTAGCTAATTGTACATGACTAAATGATCATTTCTTCCGTCTTCCTTTTGGCTTAGCTGGAAACAAAGTATTTTTATTAATTATTTTAATAATAACAATAATTGTATTTTTATTTCATGCTTAAAAAAACTGCTTTTCAATTTATTTTCCCCTACAAAGTAAATATAATTAAAATGTAGATTACAGTTCACAAATGTACAGATTTCTTGCAAGAGGCTTGGCTTTTCTGACAAACATTTCATAACTATTTTAGCCTAAATACCACTAATCATGAAGTAGTAATGGCTTATTGTAATGTGCAGTATATGATGTCATGGTTGGCTAGTGGCCAGTTTTCAAATGTACAAAACAACCAAATAAATATATAAAATGCCTTCACACTGCTCGTCTGGTGAAGTTCAAGTCTCCTAAAGCCACGACATGCCAAGTTGACTTGAAAGACATCACTTACGTCATGTTTTTAGCCTAAATCTTCACTATAGATCCTTAACTTGGAGCCACATTTACGTTTGCATGAACTGGGTGTGTGATGGTGTGCGCATGAAAGTGAACAGCATGTCGGGGCTTCAGGAGACTTTGATTACTCCAGACGAGCAATAAGATGGCATTTTTTTCAGCTGGGTGGGTAGATCATGACTGGGTGAACTATCCCTTTAAGTAGGTTGATAATCTTGACATTAAAAAGCTGGGTTTAATAAACCTCACATTTATCAAATCGCAAATACAATATAAGCCAAAATAATTGCAATTTGACATTTTTTTCAAAGTTGTTTGGCCCTAATTAACACTGAATTTAATTAACTGGAATGACATCACACCATATGGAGCCACAGTAACGTGAAGCCCAAACTGACAATCTGGTACATTTTTATTGACTAGGTATATTAACACATTACATGCTACAGAAAATAAAAAAGTAAAATTTAACTTCAAATAATATATTTTCATAACACTTTGACACATAAAAAAAATTCCTATTTTTGCTCTTTTCCGGTCCTCTTCAAAGTCGGGGTGAAATGGCACAAAAAGCAAAAAATATGTGATCACTGCGGGGAAAAAAACGATAAGGAAAATTACAGATCATTTGGCATGAAGAGGCTTTTTTTTTTCTTGAGTTGTAGAGGAGATAAGGTGCACGGTCATTGGTCTTCAACTAACTGCTGTGGCACAGCTGCACAGTTACAATAATGTGACGATGATGAAATGAGAATATTTTCTCTCAAAGGCAACAATCAGTGGGAGTTCAGCTCCATGCATCTGAATGCAATACCCAAATTTATCACTTTGCATAAAGGTATTACAACAAATACAGAAATAGGATCAAAATAAATGTAAAAAAA
>JAJHUR010089508.1:18954-40079 GCA_027495735.1 Lutjanus campechanus
AAAAAAAAAAAAAAAAAATTAAGTGGTACCACAACAGAATGGATCAATCTTTTTTCTATTCAAAGAAGGAGAAGTGGCACAACCATTGAAACATCATCTTTTTGATATCCAATTGATACAAATTCATGCACAAAAACAAAAACAAACTACATTTGGCATTTTCAGTTTAGTTTTTGTCATTACAAATTATACAATAGATAATTTAAAATTCCTAAAACAATATGTGGCATGATGTTGTGTTTTAGGACACATCTCACACCAGATTTTCTTTTTTTTTTCAAGCATCCTTCCCAAAACCACAGTCATTTAGTGTAAATTGGTCACTTCTATACCCATGTAAGCTTAATTATTTGACTTTTATCAGCACATTAACCGCTGAATATTTCTGCTGCACTCACATATTTACCCTCAAACATAAAATACGGGGGGCTATTGCCTGTTTTTTATTAATATATACAGGGCTGTATATGACCCACAGGTGTGGTTCAAAATTCTTAATAAACATATCATGGTAATAAAAATAAAATATGGCATTAATGTGGCATACAAAAAATTATTTTCTTAAATTTGAGTCTCAATAACAAAAAAAAAAAAATGGAGGGAAAATATCACAATTTACAAACACTGTAAACTCAAGACTATGTTTCAGGATATCAGGGGCCAGATGCATAAAAAGTCTGTGTAGTTTAAATCACACAAACGCAAAAAATATGCAACTGCACTCTTTAGCTTTAACTGGACACAAATGCATTTAACCGTTTGCAAACCAACACGTCTGTCTGCTGCACCAGTCTGAAGACATCGCATCGAAAAGAACCGCAAAAATAACACAGTTTAAGCAGATATCTGTTGTTTTTTTGTAAAGTTCTCCATGCAGCTGGGTTTAGAACACACATACAGACGGTGTTCAGGCCTACGCTTGTTTTCTCATTTAATTTTCTATACCATATCACACTTCTCCTGAAGAAAACCATGCCAATGCTATTTTGAAGTATGTGCAAATGTACACCCTCTCACCATACTGCCTTTATCATAAATATTATAAATACTCTGGGAGGTGGCTGCAACTAACAATCATTTCTTATTTATCTGTGAAGCATTTTCTCAATTCATCAATTAGTTGTTTTGTCCAGAAAATGCTGAAAAATCAGTGTTTCCCAAAGCTCAAGATGACATCCTCTAATGTCTTCTTTTGCCCACAACTCAAAGATATTCAGTTTACTGTCATAGAGCAATAAAGAAAATATTAACATTTGAGAAGCTGATATTTCTGCGTAGGCATTACTTCAGGGATTGTAACACCCAGGTTCAGTTAATGAATCTATACATCTGACCCTCAAGGTTGAACTCGATTTGGAAAGACAAAATGTATTCATGTGAGTGCTATGGAAACCATTTGGCTGCACGTTCATTTTAAAATATCAGAATCAAACAAAAGTCCTGAGTCACTGATCGAGGCTTCAGGCCAGTTAAGTTCCTGCTAACACTCCTCATCTTTTCCAACAGCAGACACGAGGTAAAGAGGATGCAATTCTGCAGATCCTCCCCAGCGACGGACAAATAACCACTTCTGTGTGCAGCTGGAGTTCATCACTCACCACATTTTTACTGTATTTTAACAATGCTGGGACACAAGAAGCACCCTTTGAATTGATGGGTTACAGGAAGGTGACGCATATCGTGAATCCTGAAGCTCAAATAAAGTCAAAATCGATTAAAAAGGGACTGTTCATCCCCAAATCAGAAATATATTTCTCCCCTTGCCTGTAGTGCTGTTTATCCATCTAAATAGGTTTGGTGTCAGCTGCAGAGTTTTGTATATATCGAACACAGAGATATCCGTTTTCTCTCCAATATAAAACGCATTTGAAAAATTCTAAGCAATGTTTCTTTGTAGAAATGTTACTCCCAGTGTTTTTATGACATATATTGATCTATAAGTCACATATACACCAGTACCTGGTCCAACTATGACAGAAAAGTCATTATTCTTGGGTATTTTTTAATGGTATTTCTGAGTTTGCCTTTTTCTGAAAAATTATTTTTAGACTGTTGATGACTTATCCTGCATGTGGGGGTGTTGCTAAATTTGTGTCCATGAAATGCTGGAGTGTTTCTGGGGGCCTGTGCTAAAGTTGTGTACAAACGCACAATTTTATGACTTTATTCACTGATTTGGGTAAAACTGGATCATATTTTATGGAGAAAATATTTTGTTTTCCTCTCTGATGTCCTACTCTTGGAGAGCTCTCCTCCGCACTCCAGTCTAACAAAGTTATTAGGTTGTGCTGTTGTACAGCGACGTCCCCAGAAACACTGCAGTCCGCTTGCTCTGGTGAACAGATACGCTCTTCCATACTCGGCCATTTCATGACTAAAACAGCCGATTGTTTCAGCTTTTTCAATGAAGATGTTCTGACCTGCTCCGTGCGTCAACAAACAGGCTGAGTGACGTGTCGTCTGTTGGGGGGAAAAAAACAAAAAACAAACGCTTGCCATGGTTCTATTTTAGCAAAGTTCAAAATCGACCCCGACGTCCTTGAAGTTTCTGTTTCCCCTCATCAAAGCAGTCGACAGGGAGGACGAGAGACTAATTAAGGCTGAGAAGCGTCACATCTTATAAGATCCACAGCAGAGTTTTTATGGGAAAATCATCAAAAAAGACGAGGCTTGGAATGAAAACAGGAGCTGTTGGGAGTTACAAGTAATTAAACTTTCCTCAAACCATATAGAAACAAGGCTTTGAATAAATAACTTCGACACTTAACTTACACATCTGCAGAGGGAGACATCACAAGGTGCACTGCTGCGACATCGATCATATTATATTATATCATATTATATATATACTGTATATATATATATATATATAATTTTTGACCCTCCATTCGCTGGAGTTCAGTTGCTCGCTTCCAGTTAGGAAGTGATGTCATGGGCAAGAAAGCGTTTCATTGGATGCAAATTTAGTTACAAAGAAAAGACAAACTCTGAAACACCATTAAAAATAGGGCTGCGCCTAACAATTGTTTTCACAGTCGATTAATCGATCAATAGTTGTTTTAAAATGTCAGAAGATGATTTTTTTCCCAAAGCCTACGATTACATCCTCAAATGTCTTGCTTTACTCAACTAGGGCTGAACAATTAATCAAAATCGCAATATGGCTTTCTGCAACTTTCAAATCACAGGATGCACAGTATTTGTTACAGGCGAACTGTATGTCAAAATAAACATTTTAAATAAAAAATTGTGGTGCTGCAGAGGTGTCCTGACCAACACATCCTTCTCTAGACTTCGGAAAACACCTTTGTTAAGTAGAGATCACTGAAAAAAAATACCACAACATAATCGTTTTAATGTGTTTTTCAATGAAAATGAGAACGATGATGCAAAAATGATCAGTCAAAAATAACTGCTATTAGATGTTTCTTCAAAATCATTCAGCTCTACTCACAACCCAAAGATATTCAGTTTACTAGAGGAGTAAAGAAAACAAAATGGTCACATTTAAGAAGCTGAATTTTGACTTTTTTCTCAGAAAATGAGTCAAACCAATTAATCGATTATCAAAACAGTTGGCGTTTAATTTAATAATTGTAGCCTTACTTAAAAATACCCGAGAATATCTATAAAATGTCTTTTTTTGGTCATTGTTGGGCAAGATACTGGCATGTAAGTGAGGTATAGATCAATATAAACGTGATAAAAACACTTAGACATCAGTGCTACAGCAGTCTGATCACTGTTTACTGCCTTTTACAACCATCTGAAAGCCACATCATTAGTGTTGACAATGCTGAATAGAGAAACAGTGGGCATGATGTGACGGAGGACATCCCTGCCTGATTTTGAGAGTGTATTCTGAATCTGGGTGTTGAAAAATGGTATTTAGCCACAGGAGAGAAAAATTCCTACAGTAAAACACCATTTATGGTTCATCTTCATATTGACATATCGCTCAGTGGGCCTGTGTGTGTTTATAAAGCTTTATGTGTAATAATAACATGTATTCAATGTGTAGAGAGCTGACGAGAAACAATAAACCTACAGAAAACGACACATAAAGTGACATAATGTCACCCGTTATACATAAAAATGCGATGGCATTAGTGTTTTAGAGTGGATTTTATCTGAAAAAGCATCTCCAGACGACAGTGTCATAAAAAAGCCCGCTGGAAGACAAAAATAAAATCCCACAACCTTTTTCTCCTCTCATCTTCTAAAAACAGCCTCAGGGGAGCTCGTCTTTCTCCTTGAAAGGGTGCTTATTTTGTTCATCACACTGCCGCATCTGAAGTCATCCGTGTTGGCGCTGAATAGTGTTTCAAAAGAGGAACATAAAATAATGGGCGTACAGTCTCTGGTAACAAAAAGTAAAAGAAAATCAAATATAAAGGAAGGAAAACGTTTACAGTATTTAGCATGTAAGGTGTGTATATATATATAGTCAATTCTATCATAATATTTTCCACTTTTAGTACAAAAAAAGAGGACTTGGTTTGTAGTGTGGGATGTAATAAGTTGGTGAAGTCGTCGTGGCGAGGAGGAGCATCCTTCTCCACCAGACGGAGTCATCAGGAAAAGTCTTTGCTCGTTTCACTCCGAGGTTCACAGTCTGGCACTTAAAAAAAAAAAAAACCTCACTGATTCATGATTCTGTGAGAGAAGCCGAGTGTTTCGTCTCCCGTGTGCAATCGATTTGTTTCCCTTCTGTGTATGAATGAAATGTAGTGGGCGGGGATACACAGACACCACAGGAAGGGAAGAGTAGGTCGACTTCAATACTGGGCTGGAGGTGTGGAAACTAGGGCTCGACTGATATCGGTTGCTGGTCCCTGATACTGACCACTTATGGATTGAAACGGTCTCTTTTCCAATATTTAAACTTGACAGTTTGTGTTCCTTCTCCACTGACAGACAAATTTTGGATCGATACGGTCTTTTGCCAACATTTAAACTTGACAGTTTTTATTATTTTTTCCACCGAATGTCTCCCACAGCTTTTTACTTCACTCAAAACTGATTAAATTCTTTTACGGTTAGTAGCTTCTATTGAGATGCTGCGTGCACTTACTGCCTTCACCGTTTGTTTATCAAGAAATATCTCCGTATAACTGCCTCGAAAAGACACTTTCACACCTGTAATTTGGTTCCTTTGATGTGGAAAATTGACATATATGAATATGGACAACATGAGAACTCTCCAAAGCTGGTGGTTGGCTGCAGTATAGGTCATAAACCCCGCCCCCCCGTCCATGTTAGCTGATGGGACATGGACCAAACAAAAAAAAAATCAAAATATACATCAAATAAATGCGGATATTTGTTCAAATGATAATTTTTTCTCACCAGTCCATTTGCTGTTCTCACTGGCTTATTATAAACAGGCAAAACGCTGCTGACCTTACGGGACGAGCTGCCTGGAAGTCACTGATTGGACAGTTTTGGTGACAGACATCCTGCATTAATAGTACTTTATAAACCCAAGATGGGAAATCAGATTTGAGCGACTAAAAGCAAGTAATCCAGCACTGTATTTGGATGCAAAAGAACTCAAGAAATGCATGGTTATAAACATTATTAGACTGCAACTGGACCATGTGTGAGAAATAAGTCCTAGAAACAGAACGAAAAAAGGAGCCATCTTGTGCAGTAACATTCCAGCGGGATATTTACTAAGAAATCCTAAAATACACGTAGGAAACAAGCAACTACACACCTCCGATTTAGCTCATTTTGAAGAAGATCCCTGTACTCATCCTGCATTCATGCAGCGTCGGAATAATCAGAAAAAATAAAGAGTTCCCGACCGTAAACATTAACAAGCGAATTCAAGACGGAACAACTTGAAAAGTTTGGAATTCATGTATTGCATATAAAAATTTGGCTCGCGTGTAATTTCTGATATGATATTACGTTGTAACCGTTAGTTGCTGTCCACATACACTGACCTAGAGTAGTCAGAAAGTTATATATTAATATCAACCTTGATAACAAGTCATATACACTGTGGAGCTAAATTTAGTGTTTTAAGGGACTGTAGTGATGCAGCGTCCTCCACATTATGTCCTAAAAGCTCACAAACACACTGATTTCAGAAGAACAAGGAGCACATGAATGCAGCATCACGTGCTAACAAGGTTACCCAATTATCTTGCTTGATTATATATCACTAAGGAGATAATAGTAACAGCTCCCCGTCAGCAGATGGACGTACAAATTTAGCTTTTGAATTCGCAATAAAATCCTAACTACTATTGCAAAAAATCCTGTGGTCTGTCTGCTTCGTTTTCACACCACAAACAAGCTGCGCCACAGTTGGCTTGGAAACGGACTGACGCACTACATTTCAAGCAGCGTCTTGTAAGAGTTCGATTAACAGCTTTAACACCACAAAATGATCCAAATAAATGCACCAGAGTTTGTTCGAACCAACAGGTCGGGTGTGAAAGTGCCCTGAAACAGTCTCACTTCTAAATCTGTTCAATAATAGTACAAGGCTACTTCTGTTTACACCTGCTTTCAGTCGTGGAGCTAAACTAGGCTAAACACACCTCTCTCTGTACTTGTGTGTTCCTTTAAAGTAGCATTAATAAATATTAAGTCAGTACATTCTGCTGTCTATCTGAATGTATATTTAATTGCAGGATTTGGAGGGTTTTTTATGAGGCTAGAGTCGAGGAGGAAGCCAACAGTGGTGGTGAGTAATGCCGTGTTTAAAAAAAAAAAAAAAAAGCTAATAGAGTCGAACCGATATCAGTCTGACCTTAGTGTAAACTCTTCAACATGACATTAGGTTAAGATCACCCAACACGTCTTTCATTGGCAGCGTCAGGAGTGCCTGACCGGTTGAGCTCATAGGTTCATATTCTGTGTGCTTTTATAAATCTTTTTTTTTCTTTTTCTTTCTGTTCCGAGCATGACAAAGTGACCGAAGGAGAAGAAGGGATGTGCTGGACTCTTGTCGAGGTGATGTCGAGGGAGCGCTTGTGTTCCTCAGCTCTCGTCATCGGGATGGTGTTGTTCCAACAGTCGAACGTGGGTGAAGGGGAAGTGGCCTCGTTTGCCCTTGCACTCACCCTCCCACTGGCCGTTCACGTTGATCTTGGTCACTTTTACCATGTCTCCCACCTGGAAAATGACAAAAAAAAAAGAAGATAAATGCAAGGATACGATACAAACAAACACTTGTTTCCATAAGAACTGGCAGGATCAGTTGATGCAAGTTATACCGTGGTCAGGGAACTTTCGAGAGTTACAAGTAAGTAAACTGCCCTCCAACTACAAAGAGACGAGGCTGATTTAAGAGTCTCAAGTGCGCCGCTGTGACGTCACTCGCACACGCGGACAGTTCACTCACATCCCTGCCAGTTGAGAAGAAGCGTTACTTGTTATCAACTATTGCTGGTTGTAAAAGGGACCAGAAATATCTGTTGTCATGACAACAGTAAGCTCTTGCTTCATAACTTTCCATTTTGAGTGCAAAATTTCAAAAATAAAAAAAAAATCTGCAAATGCTTTTATTCCATATTGTTGGCAAACATCCACGGTATAAATGGGACAATCGACGAGTAGGTGTGCGTTAATCAGTTTGTGTTGTGTGGTTCTTCGCCCCCCACACTGTGCCTTCGAACCATTTAATGCACACCTACTCGTTGATTATCCCTTACTTAAACCAGGGCTGCCACTTAATAGTCAACTAAACCTCTAGTTGTGAGAGGAGTGTTAGCTGACCAAGTTTTCATTAGTGCCTTATCGCAGAAACAAACTTCATTGGGGAGCTGCGCCTTGCCGTCAGACCCAGATAGGGCTGGTTATCAATCAAAAACTTACAAAACCAGTAGCGACACCTTGACTTTGATACGAGTTCCTGACAGATACTTTTTTTCAGCACCAATTTTCTGAATTCTATTTTAACGATCCATTTTTTAGTTACATTTTTCAGGTCCCTTCTACACACTCAAAGTAGTTTAATTACATAAAATATTGATCTATTTACCACAATGTGATTAAACTTAAGTTCTTCATTTGAATTTTTATGGTCTAATTTGCATTTTTCCACTTTTACAACATTAAAAATAAACCACAACTTGGAGACTTACTCCTAAAGTATCAGATTTTCGTATGAAATGACAAGGCATTTTTAAAGACTTGATAGTATTTAGGGCTGAACGATTTGGAAAAATATCTAATTGCAATTATTTTGACTGATATTGCCATCGCAATATGATTTGTGATATTAGTAGAAATGCTACGTTTTAAATCATTATTCTCATTATCATTTAAAACATATCATTACGGTGAGACGTTTGCAAGGAGAGGTTCAAAGGGAGAGGATCATAGAGGAAGTTTAGTTTTCTAAAGTTTGTATGTACGCACAACATTAAAGCAGATGTGTGTTTCAGTATACGGACTGAAACTGTGGAACTCCCTGGACGATCATTTAAAGTGTTGTTCAAATATTATTAAATTGAAGAAATCTTTACAGAAAAAATAACATGCCACTGCGTGATAATTATGTCAAGGCCATGGTATTCAAGTACGATTCGTTCCTTTTACTGTCTGTATTTGATTTTGTATTTGCAAAGCTTTTTATGTGATCTGAGAAAACAAAAAAGGCCACCTGTATTAATGTTATTTTATTATTAAAAAAGGGGCAGATATTATAAGATTTATCTTCCTCCTACTCCTTTGTGGATCATAGAACGTATATAAGTTGTTTGTATTAGTTTATCGTCTATTTTGTGACACTGGTATTCAAAAATACACTGAACTGAGCAAAATAAATGAAAAGAAATTAGATATTTGACACAGCATCAGACCTATTTGAACTGCGGATGAAATGAAAGATGAAGAGGTTAATTCAGATGGCAGCTTTAGCCCAGACGACAATATCTTACCCGCTAAAGCTGAATTCAATCAAATAATTTTACAGCTAAAATAAATTTAATCGATCTACACATTCTGTCTTTGGACAAGTGATGATTTTGTACCAACTTTCAACACAACCAGCACTTAAATCCCTCAGCTGTCATGTTGTTCTCTGTGCAGGCCAGTTTATTTAAATCTTCTCAAGAAACACAGGCGCCACCATTTTGTTTGTAATAACAAAGAGTGGAAGACTGAGTATGTGTGCTTCTGTGTGAGATAAAGCAGACTAGATGTCATTACAGTGTGTGCGAACCTCTGCTGCTGTTAAAATAGGTCACAATATATTTGTGCAGCCTGCCAAAGTATATACTGTGTAGGAAACAGTGAAGAGAAGATTCATGGTGCTGTACACAAGGCTCTCACTGTAGATAAGGACCAGCAATTATTCTGTCATTTTCAGCTGTGTTATTTTGGAATTAAATCCTATTTAAAGTGTGTTCTCTGGAACATCCTGTGAGTTTGATCTACTTGCTGTAACTTACTTCTTCTGTACATCTACCTTTCGAGTTTTTAGAAAACACTAAAATAAAAACCAATGACGGACAGACAGACCAAAGATACATGTAAAAAGCACTGCGATGAGGACTTTACCATACTTTGCTAATATTGTAATTATGAGTCTAATGAGACAAGACGACAAGACAGGAGACATCAGCCACCGTCTATTCCATGTTGGCCTCCTAAGTCTCAAAGTTATAAACACGTAGGGATGGTCGAGCTCATCGCTGCCTCGTGTTTGTCTGACAATATTTGTGAAGAAGGAGCAGAAATTCCCCCTTGCGAGTAGAGATGCGCCGATTACAATCTTCTTGGCCAATTCAGAGTCTTGATTTTTTTGAACCTGTCATTTCCAATGCAAATTTTAATTTAGAAAGTAGTTAAAATTGAGCACAACTTATAAACTGATGATCTTAAACACAAAATACTGTGTATTAAGAGCCAATTGAAGCGGTTAATCGCAGTCAACAATGACCAAATCGTACTTTTAATGCTACAGAAAGGTGTGGCACTTTGCGCCGTGCGATAGGTACGTTGCACATTCTCTCACTAAATGCTTCACTTTTTCAGACCTAAAAGGATCACAGTGTCTGTAGGTAAATGACATCGTTCACCTGGAGCTGACGTCAGCTGCCAGCCTGCCACACAGTGTGGCTAACATTACCAGTGCTAGCAGCAGCAGCCTGCTCTGCTTGCAGGTTAATGGTTAATGTTAATGTTTATTCTGGCACAGTCTACATTCAACCTTATTTTCAGTTTCAAAACACTGCCAAACCGTGCTGGTTTTAGGAGCTGTCATCTGTCCCACTTTGCTGCAAACAACATCCGGGCCATCGGGGCTTTCACACTGGGTGAGAGGTACATGAATACTGGCAAGGGTGCTTTGCATACTCGACTGATCATGCATATCCCTAATCTGGATGAGAAAACGTTTGGGGAGATGCGGTCAACAAGGTTGTTTATTCTTAAAAAATTGGGGGTGAGATTTTAACTGTCAGTTTAAATATCTGTCAACAGCTGCATGCTAGCTAACATTAGCCTCAAAGCTAGCTAGAAAGTTTATTGTTTGGCCACACCGTCAGCTGCTCAGATTTTCCGTCTCTTGCAGACTTGTCTCTCTTCTCGTTAATCTGGTCTTGGAGTCTATTGGTCCTCTTACAGACAGCTTTGGTTTTAGTTTCGTTGTGTTCATTATAGTGAACTGTTCCAAACAAGCTAAAACCAAAGCTGTCTGTAGTCTCTTTCGCTTAGTTTGCCACATATCTTCAAATTTGGTAGGCTCTGATGTTATTTGTGCTTTTAACATTCTGTTCTAACTTATTACCGTGTTGCAAAGTGGTGGCTCTACCACTTTTTAGGTGACGTATTGTGGTACAGTCCAAAATTTTTAATGGTCTACTTTCTATAGCATACCATTTATAATTTCGACCCCCTACTTCCACTCTTCAAAAAAAAAAAATTGAATACGGATTTGGACGTCGAAGCACTGGGGTCAGCAGAATGGATGTCAAACTGTCTTTGTTAACCTGCAACATTGTCTGAATTTTATTTACTCATCTGAAGGCTGTTTATCTATCTGTTAGACAGCTGAAAACAGTGTGCCTTGTTTCACTGAGCTGCATTGGTAATGAATGCACAATGTAACACTCACATTAATCCAATGATCCACAATGAGTACATAAAGAGAGGCCACTGTAAAGGATCTGTGTCATCTTTCTCTATAGAGCCATCTCCACTGTGAGTGTCTTCATGTGCGCTGTCAGCCTGCATTTATAAAGACACTTTGTGTGGATGCTCACATGCATGAGTAAGCCATTAACAATGAGGACAATCTACGCTGCCTCAGCTGAGACCCAAAGAAGAACACAGAGAGGCAGAGGAGGTTATCATTGAATAGATGGAGAAGGCTTGGAGGAAATGAGCGGTGGGTGGGATTTCTACCTCCAGAGCGAGTGCCGTCTTGTCGTAGGCGTTGGGCACCCTCTTCTGAATGGCTCGGGCATAGACGGGCCCATTCTGTAGGTTAGGGAGCTGGGCGTTGACCACTGGCTGGGCGTACTGGCCCGGGTCCCCCAGAGGGTTGGCCTGAGGGGCCCCTGTTCCGTCTGTGCTGCCTGCTACCCCTCCAACAAGCCCCCCCTGTCCGGTCCCAGCAGCAGGGGGACCCAGGCCAGCAGCGGTAGGCGAGGCAGGCCGGTACTTCTCCACGTAGGGCACGGGGATCATCCCAGCTCGGCCCTCCTGGTTAGCGGCGTTCCACCACTGCTCCTCCGGCTTCTCCAGCACACGCAGGATGTCGCCTCTACGGAAGGGGAGGTCCTCCTCATCATTGCCAGGGAAGTCAAAAAGCGCCCGGACGAACTCCGCCTCCTCAGGCTGCTGTGGGACGCCAACAGTGGAGCTGATGAATCCTGTGTGTTTGGCCTTACTTATGGGCTCTATGAGTGTGGTGGTGTCCAGATAGTGGATCTTATAAAACTCTAGCAGGGCCGGCAGTGCCTCAAACTCCTGGTCCCCAATCCGAAACTGAGGAGGAGCCAGACCTGGCAGAGGAAAAGTGACTCTGTTAGTTTGTTGAAAGTAAAATTAATTGAAACAATCAAATCAACAAATAAATAATGATATCTTTAAACAAATCAACAAGGGAAACAATTACTGGCAGAAGAGACCAGGCTGCTCCAACTTTGAATTCACACTGCAAACTGGAAGATTAACATGTCACCGAGAGGTCAAACCACATCCTATAGACTGGTGGATTTGGGGACTATAGGTGAAATTCCACCAAAATTAGAACTTTTAGTGCCAGTGGAAGTCTTTTCCAGGGGGCCTTTTGTTGTCTGCATTTCCACAGCGGTCTAAATATCCATGATAATTCTGCAAATTAGTCCAATGATGTATGAAAAAGCAAAACAAGTAAGTGCACAAGATCCGCAGTCCAGTTAGTGGCAGTAAGAAGATGAAGAATATGCATAAAGATGATGACATAGAAAGCAACATACAGGCATGCATTATCATTTGTGTGATACTGCAACAGTTAGCCTGTTAGCATGGAAGAGATTTATGTTGTGATGCTGTTTATCGTGATTTATTCCTTTGCAAATGGGATCGTTGAATCAACACTGAAGAGGAGAGGAGCACTAGTAACAAAGTAGAGCTGCACAATTAATCACAATAAAATTGCAATATGGAAAAATGCAATATCTTAATTACAGAAGCAGAAGCAAATTGCATTTTTTTGAAAATGGAACAATGTTTGAGAAAACAGGCTTATAATGAGGTACTGTAGTGCTGCATAGATGAACTGGCATTAAAATCTTGTTCTCCAAATGAAAGAAAACATGTTTGTTGACAAACCGATTTTAATAGTTTGTTTTTTTCCAGTGACTAACACAACTACAAGTAATGAAAAATATAGTTAACCCGTTTGAGCTGCAATGATTAATTGTCTTGAGTCATTTTTTTTAAAAGAAAAAAAGTCCAAATTCTCAGGCTACAACTTCTCAAATGTGAATATTTTCTGGCTTCTCAAGTTCTCTACAGCACCCAATGCCTACACCAATATTAGGGAGAAAAAATATTCCAGTATCAATCTATCAGCCAGTAATCTACTTGTGAGAAAGATATGTAATGTGGGAAGGACATTTTACAGCTTAACAATGAACAAAAATGATATCAGGGATCTTAAACAGTAAACTTTCACTGGTATTTTTAATAATTGTAAATAACTAGAAAGTTAGAAAGTTCGACTGATGTAGCTGTGATAGGGTTGTGGACAAAGCAAGACATTAGAGGACGTCATCTTGGGCTTTGAGAGACAGTGATCAACATTTTCTAGACCAAATGACAAAATTGAAAATAATGGTTAGTTGCTGCCCCAAACCCATTAATAGCAAAATATCTACATGTTGACAAATAGTATACATATCACCCAATCTTATCAACATGCATATTCCTTTATTAGTCCCACAGTGGGGAAATTTACGGTGTTACAGCAGCAAAGTGGATAGCAACAATATAAAGAAGCATCAAGAAAAAATAAAAATATAGGCAAGAGGAGAAAACATTAAAAAAATAAAAAGTTAAAAAAAAAAAAAAAAAAACTAGAGGGGGAAAAACTCAGCAGTGAGCGAGAGCTGCTGCAACAAGCTGCCACTAGCACGGCACCATCTTACACTAGATGTAGCAACATGGAGTGACATTAGCCCACAACATTTTGTGTCAACATTGGGTATTTCTTGACAACATGTTCAGACAGGAAATAAGTCAAATGTTATTTGAGTCAGTTTGAGTGGGTGTCCTTATTTAGGCAGAGAAATGCAGTTGTACTCGCAGCCTCTGCTAAAAGCCATTTTCTGTCACGGGTGTGCTCGTCACATCACGCTGCTTGTTTCTTCTAAATGTCGCCTCTATACTTTATTATAGTTCAAATAACAACTCAAACTGGGTGCTGTTCCCACACATCAGCCACTTAATTACTTGCAAGTTTAAATGACTATGACATGAAAACAGTTTGGGGAAACTCTGATTTTAAAAGGACCAGAGTGCAGAATTTCATGACATCTAGCAGTAGGCTTGCAGATTGCAAACACCTCGCATCACCACCGCTACACTACATAGAACGGCCCTATTTAGAGCCAGTGTTTGGTTTGTCCGCACTGGGCTACAGTAGAAACATGGCGGTTCAATATGGAGGACTCTGGAGGAGCCACACCCTCTGTAGATATAAAAGACTCATTCTAAGGTAACAAAAACTAAATGATTCTTATTTTCAGGCGATTATACATGAATGAAAACATACATATAATAAATATTATAGACTATTACGCAGCTTTGGTGAATATCCTATTCTGACCGGTCAATTACACTATTCTACAGTCTGTTATATATGAATATGGATGCTGAGGTTAATAATATTTGATTAATTGTTGCAGCTCTAATAGACGCAGTTCTGATCTTAGATTCTGGAGGACTTAGTGGAAGTTATAAAACCTTTTTTAAAATCAGTAAAATGATTTTTAAATCAATATTTGGGGCAAATTTATTATATTTTTTAGAATAAGTAGCCCATAATAAGCCAAATAATGCATATTGCGGAGGCAATTATGTCAAAATTAAACCCTTCGGAGTGAATCAAGACCAGCATTGAGGTTTATTTTGCCATAATGACCCACTCACTATACATTATCCTTTATATATTCCATTTCTGCCACAATCTGCTAATAAAACCGTGTAAATCTTACACACTGGACCTTCCTTCCATAATTTATCTAACAGACTAGGTTACCATAATGGCCCAACAATTGATGATTTACTGTAAGGAGACAGAAATAAAAGTGACCCAATGCCAAGGAAGCCCAGAAAGGACAAAGAGCTACAGGCACAGCGGCAGACCTGTAAACAGGGCTATGTATGACCAACAGGGCAGGATCACAGACATTCCTGAAACGCCAATCTGATCAGTCATCCTCCAGTTGTGACAGCCCAGCCTGCCCAGCTCCATTCAATCCCTGCAGCAGCAGCAGCAGCAGCAGCAGCTGCCCAGCCCACCTCACTAACCTACAGCCGGCTGCTGGGCCACCGTCCTGCTGCTGCCAACACAAGGACAAAACACCACTTCAATACTCAGCCAGGAAAGATTAATGAATTAGTCCCAAGTCCGGTAGATGAATAAATAAAGTTTGATTGTAAGGTTGTTGATAGCTAGCTAGCTCCGCACCAAATTCCATTTAAAAAGTAGCTCACTTAACTTCATGATGCTCATCCAAAAAGCACATAATTTGTTAATTAGTGTTAACTTCCTTATGATCTCATTTAAGGTCCAACTGATAGATCTGATACATGAGGATTAGCCCCAATAAAGAAAAAGTCTGATAATTTTAGTCAAATTTGTGAACACTTCGGACTGACTCGCAGTAGCTAGCCAGTTAGCTAGCAAAAGCCAAACGCTCCAAAATACAGTGGGCGGTAGCAAGCAGAGCACGTAAAAGTTTTCATTTTCGTACAAAAGAGTGCTTATTGTTACATTATATATATGCCGAATTTGAAAGCACCTTCCGAGACACAGGAAATACTTAAACTTATGTGATATAGCACATGTATATTTTCAGATTTACCCTGTTCATATTAAATTGGAGCATCCTTAAATGCGGGTTTGGCGTGGCTTCACGAGAAAATCACAGCAAACCAGAGTTAAAATGTAAATACGTCTTGTAACGTTCATATTAAGTAAAAATGTGTAGTAGGCTCAGTCCAGTTCATATCTAGGTGACAAACAGCTGAACATTACCTGTGCCAGACTGCCGGTTGTTGCTGATGCTGTTGATTATATAATGGGACACTTTTGAGTTCTCTGAGACGGACAGCACGTAGTCTCCCGGGCTGGTGATTGAGTCCCTCACCAGGAAAACGCCGTGTCTCTGTCCCTGTAGGAGAGAAACTGCCTCCTGACGGCTTAGCCTCCCCCAGTACCAGCTAGCACGGTCTTCGGCATCAAAATTACCGGCCATGGTTGTGAAATCCTGTCCGAGGCTTGAGGCCTCTCCCTATCCGCAACTCATACAAAAACTTTGGTTGACTAACGCTGCTCCGGAAAAAAGGGTACAATACCGCTATTATACCAACTTCCACTAGTAAATGTCGAGGCTTTTAAGTTGACGGAACTTCTGTTGCTCCACAAAACCCGACAGTCAACAGCTTAAGCTTTAAAATGACATTAATAAAAATCTAAACTAATGTGCAACAAGAAACTCCGGGACTGAAATGGCGGATCTGGGGAAAAGTTGACCTCATCTACCGGAAGGGATGCCTGGTCAATGGGAAGCGCTGCATTCACGCCCCTTAAAAAACACCGTAGATACGACACTTTTATTTCTTTGAGAGATCACAGCACTTTTTCCGAGAGCTTTTTCCAGCTGCCGTCCAATGTTTATCGAGCACGTATCCTTATCATATCCTTTATTTTGCCAACAATAAATATTTAAATGCAAAGGAATAGATCAGAATGATGTGGTAGCTCAAAACAACCACTGGAATTTGTCGCAGTTTATGTTCTAAAAAAAAATTTAAGCCATAAACGCATCATCATTAAACTTTTCTGCAGATTTTGGTTGCTCCTAATCAGCTTAGTAAGGAAGCTCATTTCCGCCAGTGTGATTAAAAAAGATCTTGCAAGTCATTATAATGAGAAACTTTCTCGAAATAATGACGTAAAAATAACGAGAAAGTTACTAAATATGTGACATACAAATAGTGATGCTTTCTCAATATAATGGCTTAATATCTCAAAATAATGAGAAACTTTCTTGATATAATGATTTATTGTTTTGAGAAAGCTTATTGTCTTCACTTGAGATTTAAAAAAAAAAACTTGCTCTATTTTTCTGAATTAATTAAGGCAATTTTTCATGTAAAAAATGGCTTTTTTTCTGAATTAAGGAGATAATTAGTCATTTAATCAAAGCTGATTTATTTATTTATTTCATTAAAAAATGTTCTCATTAATTCAGAAAAACAGAACTTTTTTTTCCTCAAGTGAATGTAATAAGCTTCAGTGGTATCTCAAAATAATGAGAAACTTTCTTGAAATAATGACTTAGTATCTTTAAAAACTCTCTCAATATGACTTCTTATCTGGAGGAAGCGTATTGCATTCACTTGAGGAAAAAGATGCTCTGTTTATTTGATTTATTGGGATAATTTTTCATGTTAAAAAAAATTGCCTCAGTTTTCTGAATTAATTCTATAATTTTTAAGTCTTAAAAAATTGGTTCTGTTTTTCTTAATTAATGAGAATGTTGGTCATAAAAATCTGATCTGACAGAGCAGATTTTTTAAATTAAAAAAAATATCTCATTAATCAGCAAAACAGAGCTGTTTTGTAATTTAAAAAATGAGCTCATTAAGTCAGAAAGACAGTTAATTTTTTTTTCACATGAAAAGTTTTCGCAATAACTCAGAAAAACTGAACAATTTGCTGTCTCAAGTGAATGCAAAGAGCTTCTGTCAAAAATAACAAAACACCTTCTTCAGAATAATTACTTAAAACTTAGACTTAAAATAGTGAGATTTTATCTCAACTAATGAGACACATTCCCAAAATGAAAAAATAAACCTATTTTTTTGAGATTGTATGTCATTATTTCAAGAGTTCCTCATTATAATGACTTTCAAGATCTTTTTTCCCCTGTGATACTGGTGGAAATGGGCTGAAATGACATAATTTACAAACATCTTTTAAAGTTAAAAAGAAACTGAACCAATTATGATCTCAAAATGGCTTGTGAAACTGTCAAAGCTATTTTAAAGTGAACTTAACAATATGACTGTATTGTGGTGTTACACATGAAAGCTGAGTAATTATTGCATCATCTTAGCCAGAGGTTCTTAAAATGGGGATCCGGGGACCCCCAGGGGTCCATGGAACTCTGCCAAGGGGTCTGTGAAAAGTTTACAATTTTTGTTATTTTCTAACTACAGAATTTTTGGTGTTTCTTAAACTATTTATTATATTGGAATATGGAAATCGTAAAGATAAAGGACTACTTTAAAATGGTATTTAAGGTCAGTGGCCTTTTGCCCTACATTTATTCTACCAGTAGATGGCAATGTAACCTGCATCCAATGAATATTCCAGAAACAGTTTGCAGGACAGCCTACATTTTTCAAGACCAAAAAGCTGCATATAAAATCTATTCAAGATTTTCATCACAAATTCTCCAACTGAGTGTTTCATAATATGGACCCTTGAACTTTTTTGCATCACTCACATGAAATGAGAAGTTTCCAATAGTTTTAGACAAGATGTTACAGAAAAAAATAATAGTTTGCAGTAATGTAGAAAGTGTTCACGTACTTCAAAAGTACACCTCACTTTATACGTTTAAGTGTAAGTAAAATCAGAAAAATGTAGACTAAAGTATCAAAAGTGAAAGTACTCAATGCAGAAAATTGTTATTGCTAATTACAATATTACACCTGTTACACATTAATTTAAAAGTAAAATCTTGTTGTTGTAGTTGAGGTGGAGCTTATTTTTAACAATTCTTTTGTATGGAACTGCAACTAATAATCATTTCCATTATGGATTGGTTTGATTGATCTGATTAATCTGATTATTTTCTCTATTAATTGACCTATTGTTTTGTTTGTAAAAATTCTGAAAATAGTGAGAAATGCTGTCGCTAGTTATCCAGAGCCCAAAATGGCACATTCACAATGTTTGTTTTGTCTGACTAACAATACAAACCTCAAAATTATTTCAAATATATTGAAATCATTTAAAGGGAAAGCAGCAAATTCTCACATATAGGAAGCTGGAAACGATTAATCAAAATAGTCGCCAGTTAATTGTCTAATTTAAGCTGTAATTGTTCATCATATTTTATTCGCTTTGTATATTTTGTGTGCAAAAATCTTAATTTGTAAACAAACTGCAGTAAAGCAGACTAGATTTTACCTCACCGCCAGTGAGGTGAGGTAAATTATTAACAGAATTACACTTCAAGTCCACCTCTTTATCTTTGCACTGCAATTAACTCTATGAATGTTAAAAAAAAAACAAAAAAAACATTCACATTGAAAATGAAAAATATTAGAAAAGTGCTTTATTTTTTTCCACGTGACAAGACTCAACTCAGGTTATTGTTACTGAAGCTTTTCTATGCTGGTTCATAACTCTTTGGTTGTAACATTGCTCATGTTCCCAAACACTGATCACAACTATTACAAACTATTATTATTCATTAAACCGAGAGGTAAATCTTCCCATCTTTGATTACAGCATTGAACTACACAAAAAAAATCAGCCACAACAACATTAGAGCCACACACATCATGATACAGGTCATAAGAAACTGCATGTTAAGAATCAGTGTCAGTCAGCTGTAAATCCTCAAGGAAACTGGTGACTACACACGTACAGTATAAAACTGTCTCATATTTGTGATTTGGCGGAGAAAAACATTTGTTTATGTGGTTCAAACGACAGTGGTTTCTTATCAGTTTGTTTGTCAGAGGCTGATTTTGGGCTCCGCTCATTCAAAGTGCTGAAGGCACGCTGTGGTTATTAATAACATCTATGCTGTGTAATCTACTCTGATACAGAGTTATTCAAACTTCTTCAGGTGGTTGTAGAGGGACTGGACGTATGTAAACACGCACATGGGGTCCGGCTTGTCCCCCATGTCCAACATGTCCTCCACCTCGATCAGACGGAGACAGTCAGCCTGCTCCCTGAAACAGACAAGTAATATAAAACAAAGCCTAAGTTAGAATATCTGTAATTTCAGCACAAACGTACTTCGGTATAATTAACGTGCATGCACACCCTCACTCAGTCCGTTCTCTCCAGCTTACTCTGCAGTGGTGAAAGCCAGCTGAAGGTTGTGTTTTCTGTTTGCAGGATTCAGCGTGTTGTAATCAAACTCCAGAGGGAAGAAAGAGTGAACCAGAGCACAGAAGGCCATCCCATCACTCCAGCTGGACGAGAAGTTCTGGATATCTATGTTCTGAGAGAACGGAGATAATGGCATCAAGTTACATTTCTCATGTATTTAAATTTATTCTCTTATTCCAGCAAGCCATCAGGTCAATATTGTGGGCAAATTCCTTCACAATTTCCACTACATCATATGATATTAGCTGAACATGGATGTAAACTGCAACCTGACTGGTTGGTGGAGACACACAACTGCTCTGTTTTATACGACCATCAACAGCTGACTTCTCACTTTTCTTACCCGGCCACTAGGGGTCACAAGCGATCAACAGTTGCTCCAGTTTAACATCTTGTTAAAGCTTGGGATGATGTATGTGGGGGTCGTGTTAATGTTGGCAGGACTTTGAAAATCTCTGCTGGTTGCATCTGGCAGCTGTGGTGGCATTGCAGTAGGTGCTTCACCTGGTGGGGATCTGCACTCTACTGAGTGACCTTTTCTACTTTTTTTTGTCAATAATAGAATTTCAGAAATTGAATAGTTAAGTGTTATCTTGGTTACACTGTTTGTACCATGCCAACATTTTTAGCAGATGAAAATCTTTTCTTTTTTTTTGGCACAATAATTTCTTAAAAGTCACTAATTTATAATAAAGCTACTTGTTCTGCATACAGTGAATAATATAACTAATTTTTTACTCCTAATTACAGTAGTTTGTGCAGTCCAGTGTTTCCCAAACTTTCTTCAGGGAACTAACTTTTTAAAAAAATGACAAACCATTATGACACAATTCACTATAAGTCTTATCAATAAATATTGGAATGAACGAATAAAATTAATGTTCCTTACCATTTTTACAACCACGTCACCTTACATTATCTCGTGAAAACATGTACACATGTTAAATACTTAATAACAGACAACTCATTGTTCATAAATGAGACAAAATAAGTTGAGTCAAGTTTTAAGAATTATTCTGAAATCCAACACATCTTTGTGAATAAGCATTTCAAAGAATGTATAATATCATTGATTAAAAAGCATTTTAACTGTTGAGAGAAATATGACAGATAACCCACAAACGTACCTGGTAGCCAATAGTTTTTGAGCGGCACCACTCCAAGAGGATCTGTTTGATACCGCTGGCACTGGACACCCCGAAACTCTGAGAACGCTTCAGTTTAGGTTTGGAATCCTTCGGTCTGTTCAAGACATATAAACTCACTGTATCTGGGATTGAAGGTATTGATCAGGATGAAATGG
>JAJHUR010089509.1:0-10758 GCA_027495735.1 Lutjanus campechanus
TTTTTAAATGCAGGAATAAAATGACAACAATAAAATGAAATTCAAGGGAACACAGAGAAATAGAATATTATATTATTACTTCCAAATAACCATTAAAAGCCAGAGTGAAAAGAGAGGTCTTTACTTCCCCCTTAAAAAAAATGTGCAGGGTCATCCAGCAAAAAAAGTTGAACCAGGCTCTACTTTTGCTGAAACATGACACGACACCGTACACCACTTTTTTACCGTTACTGTCTACTGCTGAAATACAATGATTGCCGTTTCCTTCTAGAGCAGTAAAATCCTTTCATTGTAGTATTATAAACATCTGTGCTGTGTTTTGGCGTCTGATAACCCTTCAAACTTCATGGATCTATTACTCAAAGTGGGCTTCCTGGATTATATTTTATTGTCTCACCTCACTTTGTTTCCCCAGACAGCGTTTTCATGTTAGACAAACAAAAAGAGGTCATTTCTGAGACATTTTCCCTTCAGATAGACTTTCAAAAGTATTTTTGCACAGAACGAGGACTGTGGACTTCATCTCACACATTGAATGTGCATCACGCCTTGGTTACACCACATGACTTTCAAAGCAGTCAGATCGCTGTTCTGTTAACACAACACAGATTTCTGTGACAGGGAGGAATTCCCAACAAGTCTGTCTGTTCTTCAGACTAGTCTTTTTTTCATACAAACACACTAGGACATTATTAAAAACGAAGCAGCGTGTTACTGTTGGAGCTGATGAAGGTGGAGCTTGTTTGAACTACTTTATAATTAATGCTGCTACTTTATGACTACTTTTTGTTCATTTTTTCTTTGTTCCGTCTCTCGTTCTCAACTCCTCTCTTCTCCCAGCCTGTGTTTGCTCTTATTGGCTGTAGTTCATTGCATGAGTCCTTTAATCTGTCCCCAACATGACCAGATATTAAACCTGCTTGGTGTCTTTTGGGTATCTGTGAGGTACTGGCGTGCTCTCAGATCATGTCTTTGAATATTTCACACAGAGCGAGCAAACATCAATTTACCTCCAATCCCTGGAATTTTATCGGCAATCTCAAAAAACGTGCGTGGAGTGGAAAATCAGGGCTTCTGTCCTGTAGTGGGAATTCGTAATTAGGAATGACTTTAATGACCATTTTAATTGAAGTCGCAATACTGTAATTATCAAATCACAGAGGCACAATATTTGTCAACAGTGAAATGTGTTTCAAAATACCTTTTTAAATTAAATATTGTTGTGTTCCAAAGATGTTCTGATCATATTCTGCAGGCTTTTTTATTACAGATCCACACAAAAATCACACCATAATCGTTTCAATAGGTTTTTTTTTAAAATCAAAGTTAGAATAATGATGTTAGAATATCACAAGTGATATCACAATTGCAATAACAGTCAAAATAATTGCAAGTAGATATATTTTTCAAAGTCATTCAGCTCTAAATCAAAACCTGTTTAAATTTTCATGCAAGCGCCTTAAGAGAGAGATTGAGAAATCCTGTCTTAGATGATGTACGTGTTTGATGATGTTAAATCAGCTTGATTTATCTTCTTTTTCTATTGTTATCAGAACAATTATCAGGATCATAATTGTGGCACATCACTGGCGACTGATCGTGAGTTACTACTGTGTTTTTGTTAACGGTTCATTGAAACTCTGCTGGTTAAGATGAACCTTAACACAAAGAATTAACTTTTGATTGTTCAGTCCTTCCAGCAGTCTGCTGCAGTTCAGCAGTTCAGTGTGGAGCAGTGCTGATTGTTGTGGTTAAAACTCTCGGTTCCTCTCTGTTTCTCTCACATCTCTCCAGATACGACGGGAACTCTCTCCTCAGCAGTATTGAATGTTACGACCCGGTTATCGACTCCTGGGAGGTTGTCACTTCGATGGCGACGCAGCGATGCGACGCTGGCGTCTGCGTTCTACGAGAGAAGTGATTTTTTTGGTTGTTTTTTGTTGTAATTTTTTTTTTTTTTTTGCCAAGAACAAGAACCACAAGTGGAAAAGCAGACAGGAGGACAGGCAGCTAGACTTTGCTAAAAATGCCACTAAAACAGAGCCACAAAGGGAGATGTTTGTTCGCCAGTATGCAAATAGGTACTCTGAAATGAATGAGCGCAGCAGTTTGGGCCGCCTCCTCGACCGGATGGTCGACCCTCCGACACTCGGACCGTGCAACAGAGATTCAGCTTCGCCGTGGTAGACTTCACCTCAAAAGAGGCCACCAAGGAGCCCATCACCACTTGCATGACTCTCTTCAGTGGTACTTGTTGCTGTCGTTACCTGTGAGATTATTTTTTCAGTTTGTCTTCAAAGTGCAATATATTTCTACTCATCATAAGAAAACATTAAAAGACGGAGTTGATTCAGACTCCGTTTGCTGCTATATGCCTTATGACTTTGGCCTACATCAAACAGTGAGCGTCCATGTTGCCTCCCATTTGACTTTGATGATAGTTACAGTACATTGGCTTATTATCAAGTGTACTCATTTGGCATTTGCAAGGTCATTAATGGGTCAGTAATTCAACCCTTTTTGTAATTCTTCCTGTAAACAGTGCTTTTAGATTGAAATCACTTTAATACGAAAGGTTTATTACTTATTGTTGCTCTCAGAATATATATTTAGAGATAAATATTGTTTTAGAAAATGACTGAATTGTACCAGTTTACTTTAATTATTTTGTCCCTCTATCTGGCACAGTTGGAACATCACCAAGTAGTAAGTATGAGGTGCATGTGATTTGTTTTTTCTTCCTCAGCTTATACATCTGGACGTGTACGTGTAGGACACAAAGTCATGACATCACTGTTGCCTGGGAAGTGAATAAACACACCGAGAACTGACACGTTTTGTCTGTGGTGCATCTTTTCAGTCTGTGAACGCCCCTAACGGTTAGTGATGCAGAGAGACAAAACACGCTCGCCTCCTCGCGTCATCGGCTGAGTCATTGATGAGGAAACTCGTCATTCACATCCACAGAGCGGAGAATCATCCAGCCAATCAAAGCAGTTTAGTGTCTCACGTTCATCAAACTGTACAGGATAGACTTGATGGGTCTGTTTTAATGTGAACAGGAAAAACAGAATATCAGACATCAAATCACTCAAATTACTGTCCAGCTTTCCAACAATACTTTTTATTTGAGGTAGAAAGAGCATTTTGTCATGACTGTATTAGTCATGCTAGTGTCATGGTTCAAATTACCAAGTTCATGTTCTCCAGAATGTGAATCCAACTGAATCTGCTGATCCTCTGACTTGTCCTCCTGCACCATCACGATGTTGACTTTGATGGTTTTGAGTGAAATGTCTCAATTATTGTATCGATTGCTATGAAATTTAATGCAGACATTAATTTCCTAAGAATATTTAATGCCGTTGTTTCGAGATCACAAGTTAATGATTTTGTTACCAAAAGATGACAACAAAAATTTATTATGTGTGTTTATGTTTGTGTAGCACCTTCCAAAACATATTTACAAAGTAGAATAAAAAACAGGGTAAGATATAAAAGACAGTCATTTTCTCGTGATAAAGGGTTAATTTATAATGGGAGGAGGAAGTGCTGCTTGGCTCGGATGGCTTGTCCGACAGGTGCTTTTAAGTGCAAAAAGACAAACTCAAAGAAGTTATGCAGACAACCACAGGAGAAAAAAATCAGGAAGGGACTCCGTCTTCTGGTGAAGTGGCACTATAAATTTATTCTTTGAGCAAAGGTAATCAAACAGATCTGCACATCTCAACTCTACGTCTCAGGGTTAATTTATCTTGAGAAAACAAAAGATCAATTTCACAAGATAATTTATCAGGAGAAAACGACGTTTGTTTCCTTGAGATCAAGGGATAATTATGGATTAATAGAAAATGAGTGGTTGATTTGAGCCTTCATGACTGAACGAAAGATTAACAACTGAACAGTAATGTTTACGATGATGTGACCTCCTTGATCTGACATTTCCAGTTCAAATCATTTGCTACACTTGTCAAACTGCCACCTTTACACGCTGGTATGACACTGATCTCTGATAAACATAATAATACATTAATATTCAAAGTTATAAGAGGAAACAACCTTTTGTTTTCTTGTGATAACAGGTTGATTATTTTGAGATAACCGCTTGTTTTCTCGAGATAACCAAGCAATTAAATTGTCATCTTGTGATAATGGCATTAAGAAATGATTCATTGTGAGCACGGGGCCGCCCTGGTAGCTCAGTTAGTAGATCGTGTGTCCCATGTACTGAGGCTGTGAGTTGTCTGCAGCGGCCCTGCTTCATTTCCAGTCTACTTACCTGCATGTCATCCCCTCTCTCTGCCCTCTTTTCTATCATTTGTCAGCTTTACTATTATTACCAACCACATAAAAATACTCCTTTACAAGTAAAAGTCTACAAAGTTCTACTAAAATTCTGCATAGTGTTCAAATGAACAGTGGTGAGGGGAGGGTACTGTGCTTAAGTACAGTAATGACATACTTGTTCTTTATTTGAGATTTTCCATCTTCTTCTGCTTTATATGTCAACTCCACTTCTGAGGGAAATATTTACTCCATTACATTTATTTCATACCTGAAGGTACAAAATTTCCTGATTCAGATTAATTATACAAATTAGAATTGTTTAAATATAAATTATGACTAAATTGATACTTTCTTTTACTGTTTGAACTTTAAAGCTCTTTAAAACCTTCATTTTTTGTTGATTTTGGAGCCCCCTGTGGACAAAAGCAGTAGTGTTTCTTCCACCAAAACCACAAAAATACAACATCAAAAGTACAAAAGTACATTCTCATCACTGTAAATTTGTCTGGCAAAATGTAAACACAGGTTCATTTCATCTCATTTTACTGAGAGTTGAGAACAACTACAGAAATAGTCAGTCTTCTCACTCATGGTCTTGTTTGCTCATATAGAGCAGTTATTCCCAAACACTGGGTCAGGACCCAGAGGTGGGTCACAGGAGAGTTTATTTGGGTCGCCAAATAAATGAAATGATGGCGGAAGAAATTTAGTATTATCTTAATTATATTCTTATAATTAAAAAGTCTAAAATGTTCTGTATCACTTTCCTGATGAAACCAATGAGATGTCCTGTTAACTCAGCCTAAATGCATTTATTTCTCATTAATAAAATATTTAACATGTGCATATGTTTGCAATAACATGCATCAAGATTATGGCTGCAAATCATTTATTGCAGATCAATCTGTCCATTATATTCAAGGTAGATCGATCAGTTGTTATCAACTGAAAAATAGGTCCAAACGTGTGAAAACAGGTGGAGCGCACGGACGTATGTTTCACATGTTTGAACCTATTTTTCAACTAGTGATCAATCTGGCAATCATTTTTCAACTAGCTGATTAGTAGTTTGATCCATAAAGCGTCGGGAAATATTGATCAGTGTTTCTTGTTTTGTCCACAACTCAAAAATATTCAGTTTACTGTCAGAGAAGAGTAAACAAACCTGAAAATACTCACATTTAAGAAGCTGAAATCAGAGAATTTTGACTTTTTCTGTCTTTAAAAAATGACTCAGACTGATAAACTGATTCTGAAAATAGTTGCCGTTTAATTTAATAATCGATTAATCGTTGCAGCTTTGGTCAGGATAGTGTAACGTGATGTGGAAATGGAAGTAAAAATGGTGAGGAACATTCAAGGAACAAGGTTTATTGTGGAGTGACGTGATGGTGGTTTGTCATTCTTCGAAAGTGGGCCCCAGGAAAAAAGTTTGGGAAACACTGAAACAGAGGCATCAGTAATGAATTAAAACAGTTTCATAACCACTTAAAAACTCCTTGATGTGGCTTTAATTTTGAATGCAGCACTTTAACTCGTGGTGTTTCTACTTTAGCGGCGGTAAATGATTTGAGTACTTCTGCCAATGACACAATTCTGAATTGAGTCATACGAATAGATATGAATTAAAATGTGACAGATGACTGATCTAATGTGTCTAATTTTCTCTCCAAATGTTCTCTCTTGTTCATGCCAGTAACAAGAGAAAAAAGTGACTAAAACAACATTTCGAGGGAGGAAACACATCCCTCCCTCTGTCACTCCCTCCCTTCAGCTGTCTATCTACTCCCTCCTGAATGAGCTCCGTCAGGCAGACGCACCACTGAGCCTGTCTGCAGATATAAAGAGCGTGTGGCAGTGGGTGGGACGGAGCACAAGAGTTTACCTGTCCCAGGACACAGCAGAGGAGCTACACGTCTGTCTGGAGCCGTCCTGACAGATAAACTCACAGTATCCTGCACCAAAATCAGCTACCTATATCACCTGGAGCAACATGGTAAGATCTTTACAATTTATTAGAAGAGGGGAAGCTTATCCGGAGTAAGTTTGATATCTGGTTAAATGATTCAGTAAATTATATATCTTACTTTTTCTGAAATTTCCACCAGATTTTGGCAGAATTATCTGCAAGATATGATTCGATTTTCGTCCAAGCTATAAAACCTCTCCAAAACTATGTTTGCATGCACACTGCATGTAATTTAAATGAAAAATGCAGTTGCATGCGTCAACATACATGTAGATACAACATCATGAAGTCTTAACGGCCTTCATAGTCCTCTTTGCACTTTTTTATGAGTTTAAAATCTCTGACAGACAACCAAACCAAGCTCAAACCTCCATCTTCATCCTCTGAATTTTAGTCTGGCCCTTGAAAAAAACTGTTAAAAAAGCCTGTTTTGTGTGAATATTTAAGTTTTCAGGTGTGTTTTTAAATCAGTTTTCATATTCCAGACTTTGCCTATGTCTTCCAAATGTCACTCATCAGCAAAAAATCATCTTGGGGGATGTTCCTCCCCCAGGCCAGAGAAAACAAAGCCTGAAATTCTCAACATGTTGAAACACGACTGCAGGACACATTAGAAAATGCAACAGTACAGCGTCGGAATAAGCCTCTCCTGATTTTGACATTGTTTACACGCAACAACTTGAAAAGCGCAGAACAAACACGATGACGGTTACAGCCAATTATCAGACATGACAGTATCGCACACTGAGCTGAAAGAAAGGCCAAAATAATTCAAATTTCATAAACAGCTGAATATTTAATAGTGAAATTGAATCATTGTTGAAATGTCTATACCGCTGAATTCAAAGCAAATTAAAATACTTTATTTTGAAAACAAAAAAGCCCAGTAGGTGATTTCAGCTTTAACAGAATTTTTATTTTAGCCACCTCAGACATGCACCACTATAAATAATAATATAATAGAAAGAATAAAATATTATAGAATAAAATAAAAAGATTTTAAAAAACAACCAGATTGATTGTCACATTTATGGACCCAGAGGATGACTGATTAATGTCTTTTGGTGATTCAGTGACTGTCCCTCCAGCGCCACCAGCAGGTTGACATGTTTGCCTTTCAGTAAAATGTTTGCACAACTATTAGATGGATGTTCATGAAGTTTACAGTTGTACAGATATTAATCGTGCCAAGATAATAAATCAGAATCACTTAATGGTCCCTTAACTTTTCCTCTGGCGCTTCCATGAGGTCAAAATCTGAGTTTGTCAGTTACTTTGGTTTATGTCCAAACACCTGCAAAACTAGACTAATGTCAGTCTCATCATCTTTAGCTGCAGCTTCAGGATTTGTCCCAATGAGCAAATATCCAACACACCAAACTATGATAGTTCATATAAACATTATACCTATTTATCATCAGCATATTAACATGCTGACGTCAGGATTTAGCTGCTGTGTCTAAATAGTCTCACAGAGACACTGACATGGCTGTAGACTCTTACACACCATTTACACCTGATATTAAAATGCAGTCTACATCTGGATAAGTTACCCAGATTTTTATACGAGATCAGACAGATCTAATCACATTCTGATCACAGAGAATTTAATCCTTACATTAAATCCTCCTTATCTGGATAACTGGTTCACAGTCTGCATTTTAATACTGGGTGTTCATGGGACGTCAGTCTTATTTGAGTACTGGACTGAATTTTCCACGTTTGTCAACTTTGTGAGCCCCCAAAAAACAAGCAAATAAAAAAACTCGAGACTTTTAATTTTAATTTTTAAATCACCAACAGAAAATTTAAACCATTTCATCCAGCATTTCTGGATAAACATTACCGTTTATATCAGTTTTTTATCTGTTTGGACTAACTATCAAAATCTACACATCCATGACCTTTATTTGCAAAATCAGTTTAAAACTTTAGTATTAAAGGTCCACTATCTGAGAGGTAGGTAAGATTTACAAGGATTTATCGGCAGAATATGGTAGACAATGAATATAATATTTATAATTGTGTTTTAATTAGTGTAGAGTCGCCTGAAAATACCTTACCTGTGTTTTCTTTACCTTAGAAAGAGGAGGGTCATGCAAGTTGATTACAATCTGAAAACTCACCACTACACACCACTAAATCCTACACACTGGTCCTTTAATTAACCAACTTGTTTTAACTCTGTGATCATTCATTGATTTGACTGATTTATTTGAATTCCCAATGTAAAAACACCCATGAGGTCGCTCTGCAGCGTTGTATTCCCCTGGTACAATGTGGTATTTATTTTCATCCTTTTTAAATAGACTGTACTTGTGTTTTTACACAGTTGTATGAGGTTCTTACCTGAAGATGTCTGTGAAAAAACTCATAAAGGAAATTCAAAGTATTTCAAAATATTTAAGTCCTCCAGTAACTGATCTTCTTGGCCACTTGGGAGCAGTGGAAACAAGTTGTGAACACAACACTGACATATTATAAAGGTTGATATGGTCAGTTTCTTATTCACACACCCTGCATTTATAGTCTTAAATTGCTTAGATAGAGGTGTATTTTTTATCTGTTTAAAATAGTATTTGACAGCTCAAATATACAAATCAATTACCCTTATTTTCAACAGCAGTCAAGAATTTTAAAAGTTTAAAAGTTAAGAGATCTGAAACTGGATATTTCTCACTAATGGCAAAAATACACATTTCTACATGAGAAAAATCTCCTTATTCATCCTTTTCAGGTTTATGTTTGCAGTAGACGGCTGTGTTTGGAACCCATTAATGTTTCTGAGAGTCACAGATGTTGAGAAGAAATACCACAAGAGTTGTTTTTCTTTCTGCTTTATGACAGACATCTTAACTCCCATCTGTATTTTTCTTTTTTTTTCTGTTCAGAGAGAGTGCATCTCTATCCATGTAGGTCAGGCAGGTGTGCAGACAGGAAATGCCTGCTGGGAGCTCTTCTGCCTCGAGCACGGCGTCGGTCCTGATGGTGTCTTCCTGGAGAACCCCACAGAACCCAACTCTCGTGAGGACCCGTTCAACACCTTCTTCAACACTGGGAGCTCTGGGCGCCATGTTCCCAGAGCCCTGTACGTGGACCTGGAGCCCACAGTGGTCGGTGAGTAGTCCTGCATGTGTGTTTATTTTTACCCTCGTTATCTCTATTTTTATTACCATTCCTGTCATCCTATTAAGTGTGGTCGTATGCGTCTAGTGTGAGTGCATCTCCATCCACACGCTTCACACAGGTAACTGCAGATGGGAGCGCTGGTATCCAAGCAACAAGTGCAGCGGTGACTCCTTTACCTTTCATTCATCGCTGGCTAACATTTACAGAAGTGTATTATGTAAATAGCAAGTTGTGCAGTGGATTGATTTTAGCCAGGAAAAAAAAATCCTTTATTCCAATATGTCCCTTCAGTTCATGCTCAAGTTGTTCAAAACCTCAAAGAAAGAAAAATGTTTTTTTCTGCTTTTTTCACAATCAAAACTGCTCATCCCAGCTCACACACTCCACTCACAGTGGTTTTTTATTTAAAATTACCGTGATATATTTCCATTAAAGCACTATATCTACAGCTGACAAAATGTAGTACAAGGTTACATAACTCAAGATATAATACTTCTAGGTAGATAACTGAAATGAAGTGTAAAAAGAATCATAAAAATGTATACTTTTCTTCCAGTCGGTGTGTTAAAATAAATTTAAAATTCATTTATTTTTCTCTTCTATTCACCTTTCTGCTATTTTTTTTATGTATTCAGTTAGATTTTTGACTTTCCTAACAACTTCACTACATGTTGTCAGTTTTCTTAAAGTGAAAATTAGACAATTCGAGCAAAACGCTGAAATTCAAGACCCCATTTTTATGATTCATGACATTATATGGAAAATTCTAGATACACTGTCCATCATTTTGGTTTATATCTGTGAAAATCATCCAGTTTTGACAAAAGTATGATAAATTAGTCTTGACTTTGCCACTGAACCACTAACGAGTCAATAAGATTGTAAAGGCTAAAGATAACATGACAGTAAAGCCGATAAACTAAACTCCTGGACGTGTCTGTTTTAGTGGAAAACACCCACATTCGGCAGTCTGGTCTGGTCCGGTTTGGTTTGGTCCTTCAAGTTAAACCAAATTGCAGTTGATCTTATTGACCTTCCTGAATGAAATCTTTCTTTTCAGATGAAGTCAGAGTTGGAAAGTACAGAGAGCTTTTCCACCCTGAGCAGCTGATCTCTGGAAAGGAAGATGCAGCCAACAACTACGCGCGAGGCCATTACACTGTCGGGAAAGAAATCATTGATGGAGTCATGGAGCGTATTCGTAAAATGGTCAGTAATGGTGATAAAACCTGATTGACAAATGACCGTTATTGTTTTTAGAAAGAATTTCATTGAATTCAGTGGTTTCTGTATGAATAACCATTATTGTGCAATTTCCAGAAAGATCTACGAAGAAAAAGAAAAACATTGCTTTTGTTTTGACTTTTTTTTTT
>JAJHUR010089509.1:16299-28516 GCA_027495735.1 Lutjanus campechanus
TATGTATTTTTTTTGTTGGTCACAAACACCAACATGATTATTCTGGGAGGTTGCGTCTCAAAAAGGGAATCCCTAAAAACTGCTTTTCACCCGGACGAGTGAGGTTTTGCAGGAAGTAGCTGTGCGCGTCACATGAACTCTGTGACCGTCTCATCCTGTGTTCTCAGTACACGAAAATAGCTGCAAAGACGGGACTAATTTTATTTCCAAAGTTTGAAAAAACAAGGAAAACTAGACTGAATAATACATGCATACAATATGAGGTACTGCACTGACCCCATATATTTTTGTTGTTGGACATAAATTAGTCCATCTTGTCAATATATGTTCTGGCAGTAATTAGTTATATAATTATATTTTCAAGGATCATGTTATAATGGTCAGTGTGCAAATTTATCAACAGGCAGGTCAAAGTCTGTAGGGAAGTCTAATGTTAGCCCAGCCAGCACAAGGAACCAAGTGTATCTTCGTAAATTGGTGATCGTAAAAAATAAAAAGTCGTCTGCAGGTTTAATCTTGGGGTTAATGCAAAGATTTGGTTTATATATATATAGTTTTTAGGTTATGGTTTTGCTAGTTTATCCAGAAAGTTATGAGACGACCCAATGTGAGGTGAAGAACGTGCACCAAGCACACAAGGAGTCCCAAACAAAAAGGTGAGAATCTGTCTGATCATTATCTTTGTCTCAACAGGTTGGCATTAATTACCAACCTCCAACTGCAGTTCCTGGTGGAGACCTGGCCAAAGTCCAGAGGGCCGTGTGCATGCTGAGCAACACCACCGCCATCGCCGAGGCCTGGTCTCGCCTCGACCACAAGTTCGACCTCATGTACGCCAAGCGAGCGTTCGTCCACTGGTACGTGGGTGAGGGCATGGAGGAGGGAGAGTTCGCAGAGGCCAGAGAGGACCTGGCCTGTCTCGAAAAGGATTACGAAGAGCTGGGTCACTTGACTCCTGATCTCGAAGATGACGAGGAAGAATACTGAACCTTGTCGGGCTTCGAGCTGTGACGACTGCACAGCGATGATTTCATCCTGTACCGAGTCGATAATGATTTTTGTATCTGTTCTGCATATCTTCTAAGCTAGAGTTTAACCAAATCAATGATCTTTCTCAGTGACGTGTTTTTTTATAACAACAGCTTCAAGTTGTGTTTGAATTCTGCTGTGAAATAAAGTTTGTCTTGGTACATTCCAGAGGTGGGATCAAGTCATTGTTTTGCAAGTCACAAGTAAGTCTCAAGTCTTTCCATTCAAGTCCCAAGTTAAGACAGACAAGTTCCGAGTTAAGCCCCAAGTCCTAAACCTTGAGTTTAAAAAGAATACAAAATGCCAGCGCTCACTGATAAATAGTTTACTTGCTTATTGTGGGGGAAAAAAAGACATAAACACATTTTAGCTTTAAGTCGTCATCAGCGTGACGCAGAACAGCAGAAATTGCTATTTGAAAAAAATGATTTATTTTCCTTTCTGTTCTTGCTTTGCCCTCTTTCTCTCCCACCCACACACACGCAAGCGCACACATTTTGTGTGAAATTGCACATTTTCTTTACCTCCCTTCACCAATTTTTTTTTACATGTAATTCATTTACCATGAAAGAGACTAAACACACAATAAAACAATTTGTTTTAACTTAAAAAACTTAGTGTCTCGGCTGCCTAAAAAATTTAAGCTCGCTGAATTTTTTCTAGTCAAATAAACTTAACATTAATTCAGTTGTACTTGAGAAAACATGTTTAATAAGCTGAACTTATAACTCTTCAGTCACACTGGTGAACTGACTCGTGAAAAATGTTGATTTTCTTTAAATTTTCTCAGTTTGAAGAGTCAGTTCTTCATTTCACATAAAGAACTGACCGCTGCAGCTGCTCCTGTGGGATCTACTTTAATTCCAGCATTGACATAAATGGTAAAATTAGTAAATTTATTAAATGTATCAGGAGGTAGAGACTGAATTTAATACTAATCTTCATCGTGGTTCACAGTGTTTTCATTATTATTAAAACAAGTAACCGTGATGTTTCTTAAAGGGCATTAGACACAAAGCAAATTTCCATCATATATGTTTTCTTCAAATTATACAAAGAAGGGTCTCAGGTGAGTTTTAACTCCAACACAATGCATGCTGGGAAGTCAGCTAATATGCTGATAATGTTTCATTAGAAACTTAATTTAATGAGTTGATTTTCAAGTTCTTTGAGTTAGAAGAACTTACGTCTATAAGTTCTGGAAATAATTACCAGGAATTGTAAGTGTATTTATGTTGAATTAATGAGAAAATATTAGTTGATTCCACTAATTTCCTGTGTGATTTTATTTTTTTACAGTGTATCATGACAGCACTGCCCTTACACATTAATTCAACAATAATGATCCAATAATATTGCATGGACAAGGCTCATTCTGCATAATAAGTATTTTTATTTTGTTACATTTTGTGGCTACTTTAACTTAAGTAAAATGTGGGATGCAGGACTTTTACACACAAATGAACTGAGATGATGAGCTGACATAAGCCACGTTATAACTTTCTCTCTAAAACTATGGTGGTTTGTCGATATGAGGTGCTTTTACTATCCTGAACTGCGTCCAAGACCAAGTTTTTTGCATTGAAGCAGCTGATTGTGTGGCAGCAGCAGCAGCAGCAGCAGATATTATAAAACGTTGATGAGGACCATCCACTGAGCCAACTGCACAGACAGGCTATTTAAACAATGAGTCCCGGTAGTCGTGAAGGTGTCACCTGAACATATTCATCCGCGCGAGTGTAAACATAAGACAGTCTACAAAGACGAGGATTGTTTTACGGATTAACTTGATGAAACAATGCGACAACTTGCTTGTAATATTATACATCGTTATATGCAACGTGTGGTTGTGCAGTAACGAGAGTGAAAAATGTCAAAAAATCCTTAGACTTGATGATGTCTCACCAAGATTTTAGTCTGCAGCCTGTAGAGCACACATCATAACCGCCTACTCACGATCCTACTTTAATTGACCTACATGTTTGTATATTTATTTAACACCTAAATTAACAGGCTGTCGTCAACTGAGAGATACAGGAGCTCACCAGTCCTCTATATGTGCAGACTCCTGACTGAAGGCGAATTTTAGAGTTGTGATACAAGATATTAGATTTTAACTCAGATTATTGTAAAAGTGGTTTCATTTGAAACCTCTAGTCTATTTTAAAATGTGTGATCTATTCATTAGCAATTGATGTTTCATTGCAACAGCAAAATATTTCAGTATTTGTACTGACAATTGTCTTTATGAACCTGTGATCATGCTGAAAGGACAGTAAAGTAAACTATGTTTAAGCCTTTGAATAATGTGGTTTAGGTTTTAAATATCCATTGCCATTATAATAAAGCCTAATTCAGACTTTTTAATAAGAGCCTCAGGGCTAATTATTTTATTGGTTCATCAGTTTCAGATCCTTATTTTGGCTGTAGCATGCACATTTTTGCACCATTGGAGCCCAAACTATCATCAAGTCAACAGTAAATTAGTTTAAATCCAGGTCCATACTGTGTATTTACTAAAGATTGAGGCTGTGAAAAGATTAAAAATTAAAACATAACAATATGATGCCTTTATTTTTTCTCTCTCTTTATTGCAGAATATAGATTTAACAAGCACAACAGCTAACCTCCAAGAAAACTACAGTTAAAGACTGAGTAAATACAATAAGGTTCAAATTAACAGCACAATAAGTACATTAAATCAGGACAATAAAGTAAAATAAAGTACAAAATCATAGAAAGAAAAACATCAAAACATGAATAAAATAAAATGTTAAATAGATCTAGGACATCCTCTGTCTTTGATTGTTTTATTTTCTCCCCCTCTTTCTCTCTCCTTATGGCAGAATCCAAATTTCAAAAACAAGCATGGTAACTTCCAAGAAAAATGCACTTTAAGACTGAGCAAATACAATCAAGATTAAAATTAACAAGTACACGGGGTCCAACATTAACTTCTTTGTCCACCGGCCAAATGGCTGGTGAATGTTCAAATTTTTCCAGCCACAATAGATTACCATTGTTTTCTTTGGCTGATGGAAATCTACCAGCACTTGGCTCGTGGCTGATGCAAATTTTGATGTTTGCAAGTACAAGTTAAAAAAAAATTTTTTTAATTTAAAAAATAAAACATAGTAAGAAAAGACAAACAAAATGTATTTAAAATAAAATGAAATATGAAATAGATCCATTTCAACTTCTGTCTGGGAATATGGTGCCTTTATATAACATGGGGTCTAATAAAAAAAAAAAAAAAAAAAAAACTATTAACAACTGATTTATTCCACCATATCACTGACAAAAATAGGAACCATATTTAGCTGTAGTTACTGATTAAGAAGTGGATGGAAGACCAAACATTGTGTAAACTGAAAAATCACACACGCATTAATAAGACCTGCGTGGTGTCTAGTTTTTTGGGCGGACGTGCTCACTGCCTTGGAACATTCTCCTCACTGTGCATGGATGTGTGTGTGTGAGTGTATGTTTGTGTGTGTATGTGTGTAAGCTGCCTCCTCTCGTGTTGATGACGACTGACTGCCACCGAGTCTGACGGTGAACAAACGGGATTTTAAGAAAAATAAATTAAACACTCCAGGACGATATTTTTCTTTTAAACACCCGGTGACCTGTCGTGTCCGAGCTCCCACCGGGTCGGTCCGAAACGATGAGCCAGCCTCGGCCGGACGAGTTCAAGCCTCCTCCGGAGTGCCCGGTCTTCGAGCCCAGCTGGGAAGAATTCAAAGATCCGTTTGCGTTCATCAATAAGATCCGTCCCATCGCCGAAAAAACTGGCATTTGCAAAGTGCGGCCGCCCCCGGTGAGTGTGATAAACGGTGTTTAATCGTTACACCGACACGGATGCTGAATTAGTCCACCGTTAAGACGGCTGTAGATGGACCGAGCGCTTGGGATTTAAAGGGACTGTTCAACATGGCGGATATACGGCTGTGTTCATTCTTTGTGCTGCCACAGCTAGCCGGGCTCGTGTCTAGAAGGGAACCCTTGATTTGCGAAACTCTCGCGAGATTTGCCTCTTCATCGTGCATCTTGTACAAATTAATTTTATTTCACAACGTGACAACACTCTGGTTAAGATCTGGGTAGCTTTAGGAATAGAAATAATTGGTTGGGGTCTGGGTAAAATAATGATTTAGGTTAAAATAATAACTCTCGCGAGATCTTTGACAGGTATAGAGTTCCCTTCTAGACACGACCATGGCTAGCTTTCGTTTGTGGTTTATTTCACGTCGTAACCCTGCTGTTTTGGTCGAATTTTAGTTAATTAGCACCAATATGCATGTGCCAGTACATTGAAAGTGTATTTTAGTTGTGCCTCACCGTGTGTCAACAAACCCTCTGCTCCGGTCATTGAGCCACTTTGCTAGCAGGCTAACGCTAGCTAGCAGCTCAGCAACCAACCTGTCATAATTTAGTAGCAAGGCTTTGACATAGGTGGCTATGCGGAAGCCATTCGGCTGCGTAACATTAAAAGATGATGATATAATCATAAGATAGACATTGATGCTAACACTTGTCCTTCATTTTTGTCCTTAAATGTCCTCAAAGTCCTGCAGTTGATGTTAATTATGGATTATTTGTTGAAGAGCATCATTATGCAGTTGGGTCACTCAGTGTACTTGAGTCTGTGTGATCCATCACTTCACGGTCAACTGGCAGTTTGTAATGAATAATGTGGAAATAGTGTGTGTTTGATTCATGTCTCAGGCTAAATTAATGTTCCCTTTATGGTTGAGTGTCAAAGGAATTGCCCCATGAATGGGGCAAGAACCACAATGGGTTATTTAATGACAAAGAAGACCACTAATATTGTTATATAACAAGTTGAGACATTTGAAGTTGTGGTCAGACCCGCCATGTTTCTCAACATTACAGTTGCATGGCACTTAAATATAATTTAAGTTTCTTGAGGATGAGCCACTGTTCATGTATGAGCCTGTGTGGTAGGGTGTTGTCCTCCATGTTGGCTTTGTGGTAAGCTGGGCTGGTGAGTCTTCCATCTGGCCATTTTGTGTGCCAGTGGGGGATGTTGGCTACTGACTTAAAACAAGAACTTGGGTCTCTGCTTGTTTGAGAGGGTATTGTTATTGTGTATGCTAGGCTGTGTGTAGTATTGACACAAATATTGATTGGTGTTGTGAGTTAAAAGCTGAAAAGGATCACTGTGTTCTCTCAGTATCAGCAGACCTCGCTTTTCTTCCAAATATGATTTGTTTAAAAACCTGGAACTGTGCGGTTATTTGCCTATTTTATTGGCCTAATTTCAGCTTAGTTAATTCACCATGGGCAAATAATATGAACATTTCTAAATTCTGGGCTCATGCTTTGAAAAACTGTTGTCACAAAGGGGCCAGCTTGAAAAGACAAAAATACACTGAAATACAAGATCCATGAATGCAAAAATGAAAATCATAAAAACTGCCAACTACATAAAAAATCCAGGCTGCATTTTAGAATGACTTTCATGCATCATAATTTGCATTTTTGTTGCTGTTTAGGGTTGGCAGCCTCCGTTTGCTTGTGATGTTGACAAGCTTCACTTTGTTCCTCGGATCCAGAGGCTCAATGAGCTCGAGGTGAGTTTATTAGTCCAGTCATACCAGTTATTATATCACTATATGTATGTTTATTCTAAAATTGTGCTTTTATGGTTATTTTATTTTATTTAAGGAGGAACAGTGCACATTAATTGACATGAGGACTTAAGTCGTAAAGGCTCATTTTCATCTCTGGCAGGCTGATGACTTCAAAGAAAACATACAAAGGCTCAGAAGCACAAAAAGACACAACAATAAAACATAGAGATAATTAAAGAAAACATACTCTACAAAAGCACATCACAATTTCCCCCCAGGGATCAATAAAGTATTTCTGATTCTGAAGTACATAGAAAAATACACAAATAGCAAAACAATGACGTAACCACTGCTCTAGATTTAATTACATGTTTTTACCTCGTTAATGTAATTGCAAGGCCAATTCAGGCTACAGTGATAATAACAAAGAACTGTAGTGTCATTAATGCCTTGTGATAGTGTTATGTAACTAAAGATAAATTGCAAATATAGATTGGGAAATTACAACGTATAATTGTTACTTAATCCAAATATTTATGAAATGAAAGTGAAAGTTTATGTACCTATTTTTAACAACAGGATACACTACTTTGTGTTCTTGGGAGTCGTATCAGCCTGTTCAGATTATTTTCCCCAGTTGCCTCTTTCCTTGTCAGAGATGATTTCCTTGAATTTAGATTATCTGTAGCTGATTGTTGTCTTTTATTGTATTTTGTCTCAGGCACAGACCAGAGTCAAGCTCAACTTCTTGGACCAGATTGCCAAATTTTGGGACTTGCAGGGATGTGCCCTGAAGATTCCTCATGTGGAGCGGAAGATTTTGGATTTATATAAGCTAAATAAGGTCGGTAATTGACATCACTGCACGGTATTTTTAGATATATTTTAAAATTCAAGTAAACAACTCCATTAATCATTAACGTAACTCGCTGTCGTTTCAGCTGGTAGCAGATGAGGGTGGATTTGACATTGTTTGTCGGGACAGGCGATGGACCAAGATTGCACTACACATGGGCTTCGCTCCTGGCAAAGCCGTCGGCTCACACCTGCGAGGACATTATGAGAGAATACTTTATCCCTACAATCTGTTTCAGAATGGAGCAAACCTGCTGGTGAGTTTGACTCATGCATCATTGTGACAGCATGTCTGTTGTAAGCGTGTCATACATGCAACAGTGCGTGACTTATCTGCAAACCAGTTCCTAATAATGTTTATCCATACCGTTTATTATAATAGATTATTGAATGTTGCAGTTAAAGTAATATTACACATTTCTTATGCCAATATGGATCACATAAAGATAATAAATGGAAACAAATGCATTATTAGGATATGCATGTTCTGTGTTGAGCTACAGCTTGTATCCATGTTTTACGTTGTGTTTTATTTAAAGATGAAAGTTTGCATTACAGTATTGTTCTATTTTTATTTATTTATTTATTTATTGGAGAAGTTGCGCCTGTCTGGCTAATATACCAAGAGTTAAATTGTCATCTGGTGTCTTGTCATGTCATTTAATAGCTTCTGCTCTCTAATATTCCATAACATGCTGTAAAAGAGCTTACTCAAGGTCATTGGATTGGTTCTGTGTGACCTATCAGATGGGTCACTCTAAATTGTTTAATTACCCAAGCTCTCTCTTGCCTCAGGCACCAGTGCCAGCTTCCAAACTGATGCGTTTGGAGGCTGATCCTGTACTTGAAAAGGTATGTTTGTGTCATGATTAGAAGCCTCACAATTAACAAAATGCACGTTTATCCGTGGCTCGACAGTACACTGTATTTTCAGCTTATATTGTTGTAATATTGGCAGGCACAGTATTATTAATTTAACCCTTCATAGAATAGTGTTAGCTGGTTTTACAGCATAAAGATCACCTCTACACCTCAATCTGCACTTGGTTTGGATTATTTTTAACAGGGCTGTTTGAGATACTTTGTGACAGTCAGTGTATCACCTACAATGGATGCTGGTTCACACACCCCCAGTTTGGGGAAGCACAGAGGAGCAGCAGTACAGAAGCTAAGCAGTGTACTGCTGTGGACAGGGTCAGCAGCAAAATGTAATTTAGACACTTCAAGTATACACTATATTTAGAATATTTTCATTGCTTTAATTGTGCTGTCAGACAGTTCAAATATTGTAGTAGATTTCTCTCTTCTGTCCTTCTAAAAATGCCACAGTAACTAATTAAATTGCCAACTCACGTGCAACTCCTGACAGTTTGATATTCAATAACTGTATGCTTTTTGTTCTCTGATTTGGCGTGTTCCTCCTTTGTTTCTGTTCACCCTGTTCGGGGTGATAAACTGTCACTAACCACATCCTTCTGATGACCTCCTCTGCCCTCTGTCTTTCCAAAGTGAAACTATGTTAATATCTACTGCTGTCTTTGATAGAGTGGCCCAGCCCTTTCACCACGTTTGGTAGCTGCTGATACTTCCTAGTTGTCACATAGCGAGTGCTGCACAGGGTTGATGTATTTTTGTTGACCAATCCAGAAGTTAGCATCGCTCTGGTTTCTACCACAAAAGGCCAATGAGTGTTTTGTTTTGGCTAAATGGAGAAAATAAGGTCTGTGGCAAACAAAAGTTTATGATACCTATAGGTTTTGTTTAGCAAGATAATCCTAACCACACTACGTGACTAGTGCTCGGCGTGATGACGTTTAACGTCCTCGAAAGCCTCTATATTCTCATTAAGTCAGTTGTGAGCAGCTTCCTTTTTAAGACACATGAAAGCTTCTGAATTCACGAGCGTGGTATTTAGTGACACCTTTAACGGTTCAATATAAATGTTTTTGTCAGAATGTCAGAAATCTACTTACCCCTGTGCAAAGTGTGTTATTTATTACCAGTTCTCAAATAACCACAAAGATTTAAAGTTAATTTCATGCTCAATCTAGGGCTTCAGCTTGTATAAAATGTCCATCCAAGGTCCAAGGTGATGACTTTAAATGTCTTGTCAGTCCAAAACCCAAAGATATTCAGTTTAATATGCTAATAAAAGGTGGAAATCAGGAAATCTCCATATTTGAGAAGCTAAAAACAGCATTTCTGCTATTTTTGCATGGAAATTTACATACCATGAAGCCATTATCAAAATGGTTTTAATTTATTAATTTCAGGCATTTAATAAAAAGCCCACTGACTTTGAGACAAGGGAACCAGAAACACAAAAATGTTAACTCATTTCTGTGTTTTAGGACTCATTCCTGCAGTACCCTATTACCATATTTTACTACTACAGCTAGTAAATTGTTATAAAGTTACAATCGTTTAAGGAGATCCCTTTTAAACTATAGTGTGTGGTACACTCACACATCCTGCTGTAGACACAGAGATTATTTATATTTGAGCATACAGGTATTTCCAGTCAGGTACGCAAATGTTTTTTAATAGCTGTGAGCTGTGGTTTTAACTGTCGCACTATTTCCTCCAGTGTGTTCAGAAGCCAGCGCAGCCATTGGAGAGTCCAGTAAGCATGGAGAGCCCGGACGCCAAGGAGCCCAAGCTGCAGGAGCAGGCTCACAAGCAACAGATGCCAGACACTTGCCCCACTGCACGCAGAGCCAAACGCATGAGATCTGAGGTGGGTGTTATTGAAAAGTGCAACACACACCTGACTAAAACTGTTCTGAAACTCGCAGTACCAACTTAATTGTTTAATATTCTCCACATATTTTCACACCCCATCATGATTTTTTAGTAGTTTTAAGTTTCCTGAAGTGTCACGTCTCTACATGTTTCCGTAGGCCGTCTGTGTGAAGATTGAACCGTGTGAGCCCGGTGAGAGCAAACCGAACCTGAGGCGGAGGATGGGCTCTTTTGTCGCCAAGCAAGAACCAGGTCAGGCTGCACATACTTACATTAATGACAAAAACGTATTTACCGTGACACCTGAACCTTCACGATTTAACATTTATAAGAAGCGTATGAACATTTAATAAATATTTGTAACACGCTATAATGTAGCAGAAATGTGTTCGTTACTGGCACGTCACAATGACTACTTTTCTTGGATGATATATTGCTCCAGAAATAATTTCAATAAGTGATATTATTGTCATTTTGAGACCATTTTATGCCACTGATAAAACGATAATATAATAGCACAATAACACCCTTTCAAAGAGCAATGAATTTGTTATTCCTAAGAATATTTAGACACTGGAATTTGGATGTAAAATTTTTTTTTAATAAATAAATAAAACATAAATAAAATAAGCCAAAACAGTAAATAAAACAGACTCTCTGGCTCTGTTAAACAAAATTACACCTAAATAAATATTAAACATTTGGCACAGGGATATAGAGTGTCATTGTGAGTAACATCCTTATGTAAAAACAATGGGCAATATCAAGGTCGGCTAAAATGATCGAGGTCATGTCCATGTATCCTACGATGAGTCGACGGGCCTACCTGTGGGCACCCGTAAGTGGAGGCTTGTGTATAAAAAGATAGTGAAGATAGTGAACATAGTAAAACACAGGTGTAAAAATATGAAATGTCTTCTTAGTAGAAGTTGTAATTGTTGACGAGTATTGTACTTTCATAAACAGTAAAAAAAAATGTCCCTACAGCCACATACAACTGTATTGCAGTGTGTCATAAACATGTATTAAATGTTTTGTTTACAGCTTATAAATGGTAAATCAGGAGAGTCGAGTGTGTTTACTGTAGAAGTTCTTGTTCATTCGTACATTAAATTGCTACGCTTGGTAATAGTGTTGGTAAAGTTTTCTTTTGTCTTGCAGAAAAAGAGATTCCCATTCCAGTGAAACAGGAACCAGTTGAAATTAAGGAACCAATAATTGAAGCAGACAAATTCAAGTCCCGGTACAAGAAATTCATCCCCCCAGTTCCTCCGAGTCCAGTAAGTAGAGATAACTTTGGACGAAATGTACCTGCACAAGATATCACATTCCCCTGATCAAAAATTAATAAGCTCGTCAGTTTAATGCATCAGCAGAAGTATGAGTTCAGCTTCAATCGCTTAATATTAAACATTCATCATAGTTTATAATAATGTAGGGCAGTGACAGATGATTCATCGAGGAGACGAGCGAATATAATGCAGATCTGTCTGTCACTGTTAGCAGAGACTCCAGTCCGCACTATAGGACTGTACGGTAACATTAGGATAATAAAAAAGGCCAATCTGCCTAAAGGAGATGGTGGTCAGTGTGCTCCTAGTTTAAAGAAGCAGCATAGGAAGCTAAGTAATGAACTGCTGTGGACAGAGTCAGCAGAAAAGCATATTTTAGCCATCTAAAAAAAGTTATTGTGAAGAGTTAGTTTCAATTCTCCAAGTCTCACAATGAAATGACCAGCGTCAATGAGGCCTTAAGCAATATTCTTAAAAATCAGTTTGAAACTCTTTTATATATGTCATTTATTTGGTGTGAGTTGATAACCAGTTCTACATTTAAAAAGTTGTGTTGTACAGAAAGTTTGTGTTGCTTTTCATTCCTGTCCTGAAGAAACTTTCGTCGGTAGTCGCGGCTCTGATAGAGATTCATCACACACCTCTTCTTTTGCTTCTCCAGGTGGATCTGGTTGTGTGTCTGGTGTGTGGCAGTGGCGGAGA
>JAJHUR010089510.1:0-11224 GCA_027495735.1 Lutjanus campechanus
TCTTGATTTACCTTGTTCTTTCAAATTTAGTGTTGATGTCAAGCAGGCACTGTAAAAATAAACAACTTGTTTTAACTTATAAAAGTTAGTGTCCATGCTGCCATAAAGGGATAGTTCACCCAAACATTTAGTCATTATCTACTCGCCCTCGTGCAGATTGAAGGTCTAGTTTAGTTTTTTAGTCCTCAAAACACTGCTGGATTTTCAAAGGAAAACGGTGTTGCAGAATCTCCCAAACAATGGAAGTGAATGGTGACCAGTTTTCAAATGTAAGAAAACAGCAGAATAAAAACATAAAATGTCTCCATACTGCTCGTCTGGTGTAATAAAGTCTCCTAATGCCTCAACATGCCAAGTTGAGAGAGACATCATTTACATGATGTTTTTAGCCTGAATCTTACCCGTCTTGGGTATTGTCATGTAAACCATTTAATATAAAATCACCCAAATAATGGAAACTCAAAGATTCAAGTTTATCTAAAGAAGAAAAGTAAATTATCTCAACTAAAGATTATAGGTCAGTAAACTTTTTGTTTGTTTGTTTATTTAAAAAAAATAGTTTGAGTTCAAAACTCAGATATCAACTGCAGTAAGCTGCCTTGAAATTTTCAATTGTCTCAATTTTTTTTTTTTTTTTTTACAGTGTAGTCAAATGAACTTGCTATTTATCCATTTTTTCTTAGAAACTGGTGCGAAGTCAGTGAACAAATGCAGATCATATCAGTAGACCAGGGATTCTCAACCTGGTTTGCCTGGGGGCCACTTTTGCAAAATGACAGAAAGCAAAGGGCCATTTAATTAACAATATGGTCTCAGGGTGTGATTCTCAATCGTGGTGTGAGAGGTCCCAGGTTCACATCCTGGAAGAGCCCCCAATTTGTTACAGCCTGGCTCTGAAGCTATGACAAAAAACAGAGGGAGACGCAGACTGAAGCCCAAAATAAGAAAAACAAAACTGAACCGTGCACGAGAGAGGTGGACGAGAAGAGAAATCTCTCAGCCAAGAGGCGGAGTAGCAGGAGCAGGAGCACCAGGTTCAGGTTTCTCTACGCTACAGCAAATACTCGGCCCCTCAGGTGCATTGTGGCATTAGAAAGCAAACATAACAATTAAACAGGCCGGGGAGGTGTCAAATTTACCACATAAAATGATATATAAACTTGCTACCAGGTGGGAAAACTGCAGGCAAGCTAGCATGTTTTGACTTGTGATGGCGCTTGATATTAGCAACCATGCATACGGCAATTGCCATTTGACAAATAAAGTAATTAAACACAGTGGTTTAGGAGTGGTATGAGGTGGTAAAACAAAGGCATCTGTCCTTTCTTCATGACATTGCCTGTTTTTATTGTTGACGTGTCCTCTTTTGTTGTCCTCACACATCTTTGCCAAGCAGCGAATGCAACCACAGGTGAGCTGTAGGAAGAAAACAAGTGTCACCACAGGCGGAAGTTAAACATATAAGACTGAGGAGTGAAAATTAGCTATACATGCATTTTAAAAGTTAAACGACAGAGCTGTGATAAAGTGCGATAGATGGGGATAAAAAACCTGCACTGTAGGCTACTCTGCGTGCTGCCGATGCTACGTTGTCTCTCACTCACATTGTGCTAATGACAATAAATTTGACTTTAACTGAATTAACTTAACTGAAATTTATCAGATCAGTGTTGCACAGTGTGGCTTGCAATAAAATTATAAGTGTTGAAATCTCACAGTCTGTAGGTGCCACAAGAAAACTCAAAGTAAACCTTTTTTCAAGGGAACACTGAACCTTTTTACCTCCTCAGCTTGCAACTGACATACATCCAGACACATCATTTCCAGGCTTTCTTGCAACATACTATAGTAGAGACGGGCCGAGCCGACTGAAATATAGATTCACCTAACTTCAGATGAATTTTTTACACTTTTTTGATATACGTACACCAACCTTCAGGGAAAGAAGTTGTAAGGCAGTGCTTTCCAAAAGTTTTCTCTTGTAGGAAAAGTTTCCCGGCTCTGCTCGATTCGGTCTTTGAAGTCTGAGAACAGAAAACCGTAAACAAGAATATTCTAGGCTCACATTCAGTTGAGCCCAGGTTCACTTCTTGTTTTCGTTTTTTTTCCACACTATTTGTCTCATGAGGTGCGGCGGTTGTCTCAGGGTGTTGAGGTGTGAAGGTCATTCTGACAGTGTTCCCCTCCCTCCGTGCCAGGAACCACTCTACCTTTCCCTCGCCAGTGTAGCCCGCGGCATCACCCCGCAGGTGCCAGCCTGCAACCAGCGTGACCCCGGGCGAGGCCGTGGTCGCACGCCGCTTGGCGCTGCCCTTTTCCCACCTTACACAGACACCGCCTCTGCCGGCGCCGCCATATGTTTTGCCATCGACTGTCATACATCGAGGGCAAAGGTGAGAGATGCCCAGCGGTATCGTCCTGGCAGAGTGCTCCACCCCATCAGGGAACTGCACGTGCTGTGACACATTTCCTGGTGCGGCGTTATATTTTGACAGTGTGGGCATTTAACTGCGGAAATGCAGATTCGCGGCATGTATTTTTTTATTTTGCTCCTTAAGCCTTACCTGTCTTGTAAGATAAATAAAATAAATCCTCCGGCTGTTTCTTATTTTTTCGTCCGTTCTACGTGAAACAAGCATTTTCCCAGCAGATTTAATGGAATGCCTGTCAGTGGCTGCTGTGACTGACTGGTGCTTTTTTTTTTAATCCGGTGATTACACAAGCTCACACAGTCAGGAGTGACAGAGTGCGGTCGCAGATATGGAGGTAATGTTTCCTGTTGAATTAACCCTCCTTGGTGCTTCAGCTTCCTGCTTCCTGTATTTAGGAGGAAAAATAGGACAGTGCGGCGGTGGCATGTGGAGAGAAAAACAGAGAAACTCAGTGGAAACCTGAGGAAAAGGGACACTTGCTATTGTTAAACACAGCAATAACAGATTCCCCCTCACGCGCACAAACATTAGTTTATGGTTCCATTATTTCAAACACTGTGAGGATAAATAGAAGGATTGATGGATGTCTGTGACCTGTGACCTCTGTGCAGCTTCCCTGTAGGGTTTGGGAATTTCTGCTCTTTTTAACATCCCCTTTGCTGAAGAATCACACACTATAGGCCATGTGCCGAAACAGTTGGTTTTATTTTAAGCTGTGGTAGACAGTTTATTTTCAGCCTCATGGGGCAAAAATTCCATGATAACCTTTCAGCATCGATGGGAGAGTTTGGTCCATTTTCAGGAGGAGATTCTGGAGAAATGATAGTTGATTGTTGAGCAGTCTCCCACAGCCAGACCCTCTCTCCAAGTTTTTTTAAATTTTTTTTATCTCTAAACTAATCACAATTGTCTCAGGCAGCGCTAAGTCCAGGATGCAGTGATGTTGCTCCTGCGAAATAGTTTCAGGAGGAGCTCATTTTGGTGGAACATTTGTTCGTCTGAAGGCGAGCGCTGGCATTAAAATGATTAAATCTGAGTAAAAGACCGGCTAACAGCCGCTAGCTTTTTTTTGTTTGTACTGTTAGTAACCCAGGTGCTAACTTGCCATTTTTAAGCTTGTAGGTTGCTCGCACAGAGGTTGTTTTTGTTTGCCATTTTCATGCCAGAGCTCACCAGTGTGCAAACGTTCCACCAAAACAACTTCCCACTGACACTGTTTTGCAGGGGCACCACCGCTGCATCCTGGGCTTAGCGCCACCAAAGAGAATTGTGATTGGTTTAGAAGAAATGCAAGCAAGCTGTAGCACTTTTTCCCCCGATAGCAGAATGATCATGTGTGGAGTCAGACCTCTCCTCAGTGCTGAGTGCTGTGGAGATAGTGGAGATGGCTCAGTACCACTTTATCATGTTTGTTACCGATAGTATCTGTAGATACCAGTCTGCTAAGCTGTTAATAACATTTGTATGGATGCACTTTGCTGAGCCCACCCATCTAAAAAAACATCATGCTCAACTGTAAAAAAAATATTCTACTCATGACTCTATGCCATACTGCTGCTTCTTTTTAAAAATTTAAACATTTTCACACACCACACTTGTAGCAGCATTTTTGATCGGTCAGCACCATCCAGACATTCAAAATTAAAATAAATTTAATCTGTGTTACTTGTGACACTTTTCTCTCTCCAGCATGTCACTTAAAGTTTAGTTAAACCTAAAGCTTTTATGTGATAATTTAGGCTAATGGATTTCAGATGATACTTTGTCTTCTTTTCCAATATCCGATACATGATTTGATTTTGGCCAGTATTGGACCGAATCTGAGTACTGGATCTGCACATCCTCAGGACATACGTCTGGCTATGCGAGACAACTTCCTCTGTGATCATTACTATGGCCACAGAATAAGATGCACAAATATGGGTTCTGTTAAGCTGCTTACACAGATGATTTAGGAACCCATGTTTCTGGCGAGGACGGGCTATTTTTTTTACAGTCCATAGCTTTAAACATATGTCTTGTTATGTGGTTTTCTTTATGTTGAATACATGTTGTTCCAGTTATATATGATAAGAGGTTGGTCTTTGCAGCTTGGTAAGATTTTCCCAATGAAAACATATCCGCACTAGAGACTTTTCTCTCTCAGATAGAAGGTTTGAACTTGAAACACAGTTGGTCAGGTGGAGCCCGAAGCTAAAAATTCAGCGTTGGACGGAAACCAGCAGCTCGCCTGCTCTCTCAGTCGCTGCTCGCTCGCAGATGTTATGAAGCATTTCAGCATAAAACCCATCATTCTGAGCCTGAGCGGTGTTTAAGAAGAATATAATCCTACATGGCTGTGTGCCGCTGCAATTGATATAGATTGTACTGTCTGTAAAGAAGCCTAATGGTTGCTATTATAATTTCCCGGGCAGCTGTTACTATAGCGACATAGAAAGTGACTTTATGCATTCAGCATGTGTTGAATTACCTGTGAAAAGCCTCCCAGACCATCACCACTGTGACCTATAGAGGAAAAAAAATATATCTACACATCTGTCCACGCTGAAGCCCCACTTCACTCAAGGGCCTTCAGCAAAATAGCAGTCCATGCATTTAAATAGGAATATTATTATAATGACAGACGGTCACATTAAGTGTGTGTGTGTATGTCTGAGTGTGTCACATTGGTTTTGGAGAGGGGAGGGAGGGGTTCAGGCCGTAAACATGCAACAGTCTGACAGGTTTGAGAGTCCTGGTGGAGAGACAAGCCCGAACAGTTGACCTCGTGGCTTGATCTTTATGTTAATGCCGGAGAATTTATTATCAGCCAGTTTGGGCCTCGAGGGCACCAGTACTGATGGAAATTTATGTGAGTCTTAGTAGGCTGATGACTGAATGAGAGTGGTGATACATTTATTCTTCTCTTTTCTGTTCCCGTCAGCAAAAAACAAAAAACAAAAAAAAAAAACGCAGTGGATCATTAGTGACTGAGCGAGACGGACTGTCTTTCAAAGAGGGTTCCAGAGAAATTTGTGTAGGAGGTGTGCTGTAGGTGTGTCTGATGAAACAAAAGAGAGACATGCGAGTGTGGGCTATTCAAGTGCTGCCAGTCAATCATGTCATGCTAACTAGAGCGCAGTAGCAGAGCTGTAAACCAGCGGTTGCCATATCTCAGGATGTGGAGAAAAACCGAGGCGTTGATTCACTAAATATACCACAAATTACTGTTTGGGACGCAGCATTTTGCATCACGGCTTGTTTTCAATTTAGTGCGGTGTTTAATGATGTGTACTGGCTCAGCCGCAGTTGATTTAAATGCACCGCTCTGCTGCCAAGTGGGACCTGATGCTGGGCTGATTTGATGTCAAGCTGAAATTAAAATTCATGTTTGCTAAGAAATAAGTATATGTATGCTTTGTGTTTGTTTTAATATGTGTATTTACTTAAATGACTTAAATACTTAGATTATGATGACTAGAAAGAAGAGATTTAACTTCAGTTTTTCTTTTTACAGTTGGAATTTAGGGTTGCAAATTTTATGTATTGTCCTTAACTGATAGTTGAAAAGAAAAACAATCAGTGAATCATTCATAATTAAGATACAAAATGCACATTTTTCTCTTTTTTTCCTCATTTCTATCTTTTTTATTGTTTTTCCTCATTTCTTTCTGATATCAAGTTAAAGTTTCCTTATTCAACAAATGCCTCTGCTTGACAAAAAGATGTCAAATGAAGCGCAATTACTGCCATTTCTAGTCTATCAATTAATTATTGATTAATACATTTTTAATCTGTTAAATCCTTATTGGTGATGAAGTGATTAATCATTAATCATCAACACCCTTGGGTGCAAGATATAGTATGTGTGGGCTGGCACTACAAATTGTTTGCAAGATTACTTTATATCCAGCGGTATAGCTGATGTCGTCTGCTGTTTCTTGGTCCCATCTGGACCCACTGATAAACAGCTAATGCTGGTTAGACCACCCTCTCTATTATAATGCATTATAACAGCACTGACCATGCAGGAGCTTGACTGTGGGACTCAGCAGATGTTGAAAAACTATGAACAAAATTTAACGCCTCGTGATAATAACTGCTCAAGTTAGCACGCTAGGCTAACTAGCCTACAGTATTCAAATCTAAGCATTCAAATTTTGGTCAAATTCTGCATGTTTCAGCATCAAAATGCTATTCTCCAAAGCCCCTCTAAAGCTGAGCGGGCGTTTCATTCGAAAAAACCCAGAAAGGAATGCAGATGAAGTTGCCCTCCACAATGTTTAATGCTGTAAAGGGACAGATGGTTTAAACAGCTAACGGTTGCTACTGTAGCTAACACAAGGCAGACTGTGTTGAAAAGGGGAAAAACGTCTGTTGTCATGAACTGGCTTGAGGTTCAAACAAAAAGGAGGGAGAACACATGTATTTTTAATCAAAAGTGAAAATAATTTCTTAAGTTAAACTATTTACATGAATAAAGCAGTATTATGTGAGAAATCAGTCTTTAAGGTTTGTGCCACGGCAACCTCTGGAGCTGAAAAATGAAGCCAGCGCAGAAGTGCCAAAAGTGGCAGTTCTTCAATGGCTGGCTCCAAATGTGAGTCAACCCAAATACACTCTCATATTAAAGCTACTACACAGAGTTTTTAAGTGGTCATTAAACGGTCTCAGTTTAATACTGATCTCTCCAAATGACCTACATAAGCAAACGAGACCAGATCGGCTATTTCTGCATAGTTATTCTGCCACGGGGTCAGATTCTCTTTGAAATCATTTGAAACGAGCCTGTGTTTACATTTTCCCAGGCAAAGTTACAGTGACGTTAGCCAGTTTAAAAAAAAGCAGGAGGAGGCTTTTATTTAGATGTTATATTGTGGGGTAATGGGAGTGGAAACATTACTCCTTTTCTCCAAAATCAACACAACAGAAAATGTACTTGTAGTAGCTTTAAAATGCCCAACAAGACTTGATGTTATGCATAATTCAGGGTGTGGCTGCTTTTAGGTGGCAGGGAGGTGCTGTCACAGTTGGCTAGCTGCTATGTAGCCGCTTCATTCGACCTAACTCAGGTCCACCCACGCTCCACCTCTTTGACCATTTTTGGATTAGCCACGAGTGAGCCGAATAAGGCACTACTCAAGATGGTGGTGGCCAGAGACACCACACTGTGAGCTTGACAATGGCTCTTCAGACACCTGTGGGTGACGTCATGCATGTTTTATGCAGTCTGTGGTGTGTGCATGGATGAATGAAGAGTGTTGTATGGTATAACAAGACAAACAAAGGGGACCATGCAGGAGTTGAGAGACAAAGGGAGCGAGCTGGGTAGCTTTAAACGCTGCCCAGCAGCCCAGGTGGACCTCCTCACTGATGACCTCCGCTCTACTTGGCCTCCACCTGAAAAGGGAGCAAAACAGACATGAAGGAAACCAAACCAAGCAGAGTAGCGATTCAGGAGTTTTGACCACAAATCAACATTTGTAGAGTTGCAGTATGTCGTCCTCCAGTCAGTGTCACACCATGGGAAGTTGGCAACACCTCTCCTAGCAATGCCTGCCTCTAAATGTCAATCACACTGCTGCCTTGGGAACATTTGACGCTAGGACACTGTTTCCTCAATAAAAATGGACAATAGCTGCAGTGTCATCATATTTTGTATGTACTTACAAAGAAGAATTCAACTTTCAGTTTGACCTTCAGGCTCAACTTGTGGATGCCTGAGAAGAGATGAGCATTTAAAAAAAAAAGTGTATGTTCTCTGCTACTTAGTTTAAAACATATTGTGCAATTCACACACAGTTTCACAGAAGTTTTGTAGGAGAAAATAGTTAAATAATGCAGCCTGAGTTTTAAAAAAAAATCTAATAACTCAGAATGGTTTCGAGACGTGAGAGCAGATTGTTCCCACAGTCTCCTCTGATGGCTGAGACGTGATAGAAACAACCTCTAACACTGTAATAGTTTGTCAGATTTTGCTCTTCGCCAGAACTCAAGACAGATTGTGTTTTAGCTCGTTGAATAACAAAAAGCTCAATTTTGGTTAAAAGAAAAGTGGTGAAAATTTGATTCCCTCGAGGAATAGTTTTAAAACCCCGACTGTACTCTAATCGAGGCTGAGGTCCAACTGTAATTCAGTATAGACCTCCATGCTCCGTCCATCAGGCTGCAGAGAACATTTCAGTGGACAGGGAGTAATAACTTAGTATGTTATTGCAAACAGGAGGTCATATTTCTCCTGGTGATCAGTCTTGCCGAGGACAGGTCCTGTAAAGAGTGGCACAAAAAGAGCGAGGCAATTAAGTGAAAGGTTTTTCTTGAATATGGGCCTACCCACACTGACAGCATGAAATTGTTAGCTGTAACTGAGCAAACGCCTCGAGCAATTTACCTCCGCAGAGTGCATGAGAATTTAATTTATTTTCACTCACTTTGGTAAACGGATCACAGTGGCTGTACGATGTGTCGTTTGGGCTGTCTGAGTGAGTACGGTGACATCTGCGTGTCTGTAAAACTAAAAACAGCGATACCTCATCAAGTGTTTGATATTTGGCTCCTGTTTTTTCCACCTCATCCAAATCTGCTTCAACCACTTATAAAATGTGGGGAGTGTTTTGCTTGTCAGCTGTCCCAGAGCTGGAGATGGGACCGAAACCAGATGGGTACAGTAATGGGTTTTTTAAGTAGTTAGATCCCATCCTGAACTGCTGCTGAACTCCTGCTCAAAATGCAGCGCTCGGTCTGGACTATTGACACACCTGACTGCAGAGTAATTGCTGCAGTTAACTTAAATCAATTAGCAATCCCAGGCGTCATTAGCTGCTTATACTTTGCAGCCGACGCCATCACTAATTCAAAACAGAGTGTTAATTGTTAATGCTTTGGTAATGATTGGTTAATTGTCTTAATGATACAGGAGGATGTTGATCGAGTGAGTTAAAGGATGGTGAATTTGGGTATTTGTGCTAAAACATTAATTTTTTTTTCTCTCCGTTTCTTCCATATGGACCCTGCCTGTGATGAATCCTCCTTTCCACTGTGTTCAGGTAAGAAAAAACTCATAAAATCCTTCCTCTTCATCATCTGTTTCTTTTTGTCTTGAATCAAGTGGTTGTCTATAGTCAGACATCTCTCCACAGCGCTCAGGCTGGAGCTCCACATACGATTATTCTGCTGTGGGGCGGGAAAAAGCACTCTTGTTGGGTTTGTTTTTCTCAAAACCAATCACAGTCATCTTGGGCGGTGCTAAACCCAGGATGCAGCGATGGTGCCCCTGCAAAATAGTGTCAGGGGAACTTGTTTTTGCAAGTCAAGAGGCGAGCCCTGGCATTAAACTGTCTAAATCACCACAAAAGAAAAGGTAACAGCTGTTGGCTTGTTTATGTTCGTACCATTAGCGACCCAGGTGCTAATTTGCCATTTTTGAGTAGGGTGCTAGCTTGGAGCTTGTTATTTCCTGGGGACTTCAAAAACACAGATAGCTGATACCGCAATTACCGCCTGAAACAGGCTTATACCCACAGAGTGCATCCGGTGAGTCAGATTATGGATCAAGGCATCAAGGTAACTTATTATCATCACACAACACAGGGTTGCATAACAAAATGAGAGTTGTAGTTCCTTCATGCTGCACACACATGGAATACAGATAATTAATTAATTAATTTCGAATTTGCGTCTGTTTGAATGTAAACAGCAGCAACAAGTTGATAACATTGTGGACATCTTCACACAGAAAGTTAAACATCTTAGAAACATTGTCAATCAACTGTGTTTATGCACAAAGCATCACTGATGTGAACACAGAGTGCCGGAGTCTTGCATGTTGCGTCCTGTCAGCTTGGAACTAGCCCACCTGCCAAGAGTAACACCTTGATCCAGAATGTTGTGGTGCAGGTGGTGGACAGTTTCTGATTTCCTGTTGCGTAGCCAGCCCGAGTTCCAATTCGTCCATTTCATTTTCCTGATGGGAACATTAGCCATGAGCAGCCTTAAGTCCAAGCTGGGTTAGCATGGCTCTTGTCCCGCTCTCTTCTCTGAATGGGTGTTGAAAGCAAGGATGAATATTATGGGGTGGAACAGGGGTGTCCCTCCTAAGAGACAAGTGTCTGTGGAGCAAAACTGTAAGTGTGTGGTGGCTGACCTGTAGTGTGTAGCGACTTTACAAAGATTAACTGAAAACGAAGGACGTGTCAGATGTTTTTCGTTACTTCCACCACTCAACAGAATAAAACAGGTTCACAGACAGCATTTTGTTCACCTCATTACCTCACCTGTGAATCTTGTACGTCTGGTATGGGGCAGCAGCGTCTTCTATGCATGTATGCCAATGAGGGCAGGAGGTCAATACTTCTATAAAATAATTATAATTTGCAGATTTTTTGTCCGATTTGCAAGCAGTTTGCTTTGTTATGAATATCAGACATGAATGTATGATACAGCATATTTGCTTAAATTAAAAATGGTGGTTTTTATACCAAAATACTTTGTTTTGCAGATGGTAACATTAATATTTCTATAATATAATCCAAGTATATCGAAGTTCTTTTTTTCTTGCTGCATGTAAAATGGCTATTATGATGTAATCTTGTTCATATTTCTAGAAATAAATGGAGACTTAATTCATAAAAGACACCTAATTACAACAAACACTATATTAAAATATTAAATGTCTGACAGGTTTCATAGCATTCTGGATTTTTTCACATGCAACAGAACTTTTCTGCTGCATTTTTGGTGTTGCTCTTGAGAAATGTTTCTGTTTATTGTCCCCCCCCCCCCAACAGTGAAATCAAATATCCGCCCTTGGGTGA